>CAUYPK010130977.1:0-26313 GCA_963574355.1 Loris lydekkerianus | reverse complement strand
TGTTTTGAGAATTTTGATTTTGTTTTTTGGGAAGGAGAGAGAGACAGAGGGAGAAAAAGGAAGGAAAGAGATAATAGAATAGGGTGGTAGGGAAGGAGAGAGAGACAGAGGGAGAAAAAGGAAGGAAAGGAGGGAGGGAAGGAAAGGAGAGAGGGAGGGAGAAAAGGGGAAGGGGGAAAGGAAGGAAGGGAGGAGGGAGGGAGGGAGGGAGGGAACAGAGGGAGGAAGGAAGGGAAAGAGGGAAGAAAATATCACTGTGCTTCTGGTTAAAGCCGAGCAGGGCCAGAGCCCTACCTGTGCTCTAAGAAAGGCGGAATATTCTGCAAAGGAAACCTTGGCCTCCCCGTGGTGCTGCCACAGAGCCCGGGCTGTGTGTGAAGCACTCAGGATGTTTATTTATTTCAACATGGTCCCCTTCGGTCAGCGGTGACAGCAGAACAAAGGTTTTCGTGTTTGTTTTCTGGTTTTCACCAGATAAATCAAAACGCGCCTCTGCCGATTCTTCTCCTTTACAGGCGGAAGGTTGCAGTTTCATAAATTATAAGTCAACATCTCAAGCCCAAATATATCTATTTTACTTGAGATTTCCCGGCCTGTCAAATATGTCAAGCACTGACAAGAGTAATAAACTGAGTTTCACGGCTGTCATGAATGAAGTCGTTGTCAATTATGAGAAGAATTTGTGTTGTAAACGTCAATTACAAAGATGATTTCTACCTAGAAAGTACTGCTAAAAATTTAAAATCTAAAGTTTAAGGATGTAGCATGAACCTTATGAAAATTATACAGAGGGTGCCAAAAATATGCATAGACATTTTAGGGAAAAAAAAAAAAAAAAACTACAGTAAAATTGTAAGACTCAAGTCACTTTTGACTTCTGCAAGTATAAGAGATACAAGATGCAATACAAGATATATAAGAAAGGGTGGCGCCTGTGGCTCAGTGAGTAGGGCGCCGGCCCCATATACCAAAGGTGGCAGGTTCAAACCCAGCCCTGGCCAAAAACTGCAAAAAAAACAGGTATATAAGATAATAAACCTTATTGGTATATATTGAGCATAATAATTTTACTACAGTTTTTCCTTCTTAAAAGAAAGATGGAGATTTCACCTCTTTCATGTTTACACGGATGGAGCTGGAACATATTCTTTTTAGTAAAGTATCTCAAGAATGGAAGAAAAAGTATCCAATGTACTCAGCCCTACTATGAAACTATGAAAGCTATAACCCAATTATAACCTAAGAATATGGGGAAAGGGGAGACGGAGGGGAGGGGAGGAGAGAGGATGGGCAGAGGAAGGGTGATTGGTGGGACCGCATCTACGGTGCATCATACAAGTGTACATGTGAAATTTACTAAATGTAGAATATAAATGTCTTAACACAATAACTAAGAAAATACAGTGAAGGCTATGTTAACCAGTTTGATGAAAATATTTCAAATTGTATATAAAACCAGAGCATGGTGCCCCACGATCGCATTAATGTACACAGCTATGATTTAATTAAAAAAATAAATAAATAAAATAAAATGGGTATATTTTCTTTGGCACCTTCTGTATATATTTATTTGCTGATTAGTCTTTATTATGTGATTTGAACACAGACTTTCATGTGTAGGGGATAATAATTACCCTGGCAAAGGAGAGGCAAAATGGAGATGATTTCTCATAAATACATATAGTAAGATAGAAACAGATGGTATGTAACTTTTTAATATTTTAAACTGTTTTTTATGTGTTAAAGGCATTGGTTCTGATCTTAAATCTCAGATGATTCCCAAATAAATGTTATCTTGAGCACCTTCTTCCAAGGCATCACACCCAAATGACTAAATATACTCAAGAGAGCAAAGGAAGTTATTTTTCAAATTTAGCCATAAACAAACTTATAGTGAAAACAGACACTTAAATATATATTTATGGTTGTCTTCTTCCAAAATAAGCAATAATCTAAATTCTTAATCTCTGACTCTTGTACTCCAAATCCTACTACACGTTAATACCTTCTTTTTATATTTTTATTTTTATTTTTTTGAAGTTTTTGGCCAGGGCTGGGTTTGAACCCACTACCTCTGGCATGTGGGGCCGGCGCCCTACCCTGTGAGCCACAGGCCCCGCCTCCTGTGAGTTGACACCTCCTTCTTCCCTCCCTCCCCTTCTCTTCTCAAAGATCTCATTCAGCTCCATCACTACGCTGCAGGGCACCGCAGTTCTGAGTTCTAATCCTGGTAAACTGGCCTGGAGTGCTTAGAAATTATGGAACGTTCCCTTTCCCAGCCTCCAGACCCAAGTCTTTGAAAAAAACAGCAAAAAAAACAAAACAAAAAACACAAAACCAGCACTGACGTCAGAATAAAGGTCTGAATCAAAATGACTAAAGACTGTAGACCAAGGAGCCATCTTTCTCTCCTGCTTTGCCAATATCATCCACACTCTTAATTATACAATATATTTTTTTTGCAAAAGCAAATTTATATAAAAACACTAGAGACTGTCTCTGCACTTTTCTTTTCTGGGCTCTGGATATGGAAAGCCATCTGTCTGACACTAAGGCCCTCCACTTTCTTCATCTTCATGCCATAGTTGCTGGTCTTGAAATAAAAACCCACGGAAGGCAAAAAGCCATCCACTTGGCTAAATGCGTGAAAAATCTGACAGTCAGGGGTGCATTCCTCTTTAATGCAAGTCCTATCCATATTTAGCATCACCATCCATCAAGGGCTCAGAATTAAATGACTACAGCCAGAGAGCAACTAGGTTTGGGGGTGTTTTCTAGTTTGTTACCCCGTCTGGTCTCCTAGGCACAAATTCTCATTCATCATTCAGTAGAACACAAAGGATTATTTTCAACTCAGTTTGAAGTCTGAGAATTTTAAACTCCAGAACTGAAGTGAATAAAAATCACCATCTGGGGGTAAAATGTCATGTTAGCACAGGGAGCGGAGTACACAGAGCTGATGGTGCCAAGAGGCAGAAGGCCCAGGGGCTGAGCACCGGCAGCTGTGCCTCCCTCGGGCTCTACCCACCAGCAGCCTCCTGCCTGTCCTCCCACCTAGGAAGTGAGAGACGTAGCATTTGGATCTTTTAAAAAGATGCAGGTAGGCGGCCCAAGGTGGTTTATGCCTGTAATCTGTAATTCTAGCACTCTAGGAGCCAAGGCAGGTGGACTGCCTGAGCTCAGGAGTTCTAGACCAGCCTGAGCAAAAGCGAGACTCCCACGTCTACTGAAAAAATAGAAATAAACAGACAAGCATTGTGGTGGGCGCCTGTAGTCCCAGCTACTTAAGAGGCTGAGGCAAACACTGGAAACCAAGAGTTTGAGGTTGCTGTGAGCTGTGACTCCATGGCATTCTAGCCCAGGGCAACAGAATGAGACTTTGTCTCCAAAAAACGAAACAAACCAACAACAACAAAAAAGATGGAGGAACTTTACAGGATGGAAAATGTAGATTCCTGTGTTGAAGCCAGATTATGAATGCGGCTTCAAGTTTATGAATGTGACTTCAAGTTTATGAACATCCCTGTGAGTGTCTTGGGTGCCCAGAGAGTTAACCTTCTCTGAAGACTGCGTCTTTAATAAGCCCTCAGCTTTTCCAGTAAACATTCCCAGGGACAATGTCAAGAAGTTATCTGGAGAAGCCTTCTGTTTATAAATCAGGGGTCTCTAACATTGCAGGCACAGTTGCCCTAAGATGACAATCAATTGACTCCAGGGGCACTGAATGGCTTTCAGTGTGAATCAACGTATACTCAGCCAGACAGGAAAACAAGGACATCTGAGGTCCTAAAACTGGGAAAGCAGGATGGACACTAACTGCAGAAATGAAAAGACAATAAATGAGATGAGGGTGGTCAATTCCATGCCCTAAACAGATCTCAAATCCACTTTCATGTCCCCTACTCTCCCCGGTTTAGGCAACGAGGTCACCCATCTCTCACCTGGATGCCTGCAGTAAATTTCCCTGTTCTATGCCAGCTCCCCTCTAACCGTTAACACACAGCAATTAGGGTGGGTTTTAGGAACTTAGGGAATTTCCACTACTTGGTCTAAAATCCTTCCTATGCCTACAAGGCCCTCCGTGATGTAACTCCCACCTACGCTCTTGCCCCTCCTGTGACATTCTGCCCTCACCATAGGCACGTCTGCCCTTGCGCACACTTCCTTCTTATCCTTCAGATGTTGGCTGAAACATCGCACCCTCATTGAACCTCCCCCTCCTTCACCCTTCTAACCAAAAAACCTGGATACTTCTTTTGGTGCATATATCACAACATGACTGTGAAATTCATTGTGAGATTAGCTATTTAATAACTCTTATCTTCACTGGAATATAAACCCTATGAGGGTAGAGTCCTGTCAACTTCCAGTGCCATTTAAATATCCCCCAAGACCCTACATAGTGTGGGACACACAGTCACTGAATCATTCACAATGCAAGGAAATCTATCTGACACAGCTTTGAATGCAATCAATACGCCTCTGCTTGAGGAGCTGTTCTGAGGACAGCTGAGTGAACATGCACTGAGGTTTCCAAGGGTGCTACAGTTCCTCCAGAATGTCACTGCCCTTTGGGTCAGAGGTCACAACATCCTGCTCACTCCATCAGTTGAGTGAAGCAGAAGTTCTAGCTAATTTCATTCAAACATTCGAGAATGTGAATGTGGCACTCAACATTTCACTGAGTTTGTTAAAACAGAGAAATGCGTGTGTGTGCACACTCATGTACACAGATCACTTAATGCCTGGAAATGAATCAGACCTACACAGAAGCAGAAACCAGCACCTGAAAAAGACATGGAGACCAGGGATTAGCAAACGTTTGCTGTAAAGGACCAGATAACAAATAATTTTGGCTTTGCAAGCCATCTGGTTTCTGTCACAGTTACTCAACTCTGCTAAGAGGAAGAAGAAAGTTGCCACAGGCAGTGTGTAAATGAACAAAATGGCTGTTTTCAATAAAACTTTATTTATAAAAACAAGCAGCAGGCTAGATTTGGCCTTCAGGCCATAATTTTCCGCCTCCTGGTGTATATAATGAAAGCATGACTCTTTAAGAAACATTTAAACCATTTTGAAGGAATCTTCCCCAAAATTAGAGATGACCTCATCTTCTTATAAAATCATAAGACATGATTTAAGCCTTTGACCCTGCAGTGTCCACTGTGAATGTTAGTTAATGTCGGACCATGTGCTACATGACATAATTTCCAAATGCACAGTAAATTATAAATGCTGTTTGCCCTAAATCTAGTGGTTCCAGGCAGCTATACTTAGAGTTTTTGTGTCTGTTTTTTGTCTTCTCTCTTCCTGTCAAGCTGTTAACTGTCACTTAGTTGGTCTCGGCTTTGTGACTGTCTCTATCTTTAATTTGCCGTTCCTGATCTGCTCCAGGCCATGAACAGTATCTAAAGTAGACCTAGCTATGAAGGATGATAAGTTCCTCTTAAAGAAATGCAACCCTGAGCTTTGTCACCTTGCTGCTCTCACTCTCGCCTTTTGGACTATGTTCTAATTCTTCACTTATTTTATGGAGTTAAGGTTGTGACATCAATGACTTTTTATGGGTGAGACATTACTCTGTGTGTAAATGTGCACCTACACACACACATACACACTATTTATTGAATTCCTCTCTGCCAGTCACTGTTCTAAGGACTTGGAATATGTTAGTAAACAAAAGATTAGAAAACCACCACAAATAGACACAAACAAAAGCAGACATCAAGGAACTTACGTGATAGCAGTAGAAGACAGTTAAATCTACAGATGGTTTGTTACATGAATGACAAAGCTCAGTTACGCATGTGCACAACACACACACACACACACACTCTACTTCTCTTGATAAACCAGAATGCTCACTCCAGTTTTCTCTTTACATCTCATTTCCTGCTTCCTTTCTTCCCTGTGAGCCGCCATGACAGCCAAGGTAAGTCACAAACCAGCTACGACATTGGAGGCCTAACAGACTGCCCTGGGATTCCAAGTGGTCAGCTTGCTCTTGGATCATTTAAAGCTGCTTATTCGACTGTTAATGAGGCAATAAATTCCTGTGATCTGGGAGGTGAACCAAAAAATCCTAGCCTGGGTTTCAGTTTCCTTTAAAATGGACTCATTAGCAAAGCGAGCCAGTCTTTCCAGTTTAATGAAGTTGGAGTTGTAGTTCCTGAGCACTTTGGGGAAGGAAAAGATAAGAGAGAGAAGGGTATCAGCAGCATTCAGGTGGGGAAAGCCAAAAGGCCTGTGATAGGGAAGGTGGGTAGGGAAACAGGAAATGACTGAACCCCAAGGACCTTTCCAGAATCACCCAGGAACCCGCCCCCCAGCAGTGCCACTGCACAAGCTATAAAGCCATAGATCTTTATTACAGAGAGCAAATCACTGCCAGGCCACTGGGTGTGAGTCCATGTTGTGCAGCAAACATGGTCAGCAGGCCAAGGTCACTGCTGTCTCCACCAAGTGGCCAGATCAGCCCCTCCACAGCCAGGACGGAGCAGACACAGCCGTGACCCCCTGTCTTGTGCTGTGGCCTTCAACACAGAGACTGGTGTCTCCCGTCCCTTGGCAGTCCTCCTTCTAGGATGGCTCGCCCACTCTCATCTCCTGCCTCTCCCTTCTTTCGCAGACAGTGGATGGTGCTCTTCTAGAGAGCAGCCAGACTCTAAAGCCCAAGAGCTACACAGAGTGGGGTGCCAATCGCTGGGTTGAAGTTCTCTTTCCCTTCCAGCACTGGTGGGCAGCGGATTCCAGTCCAGCTCTTTCCCAAGCCAGATCACGTCCCTACTCCTCTAGATTCCTCTAACCTCTACCATCCAAAGACACTCGAGGGAAGAAAACCAACCTCCCGCTATGCCACGTTTGACTCTGAAGTCAGTATGCATGTGCGTGCATGTGTGACTGAGAGTGTGTGTGTGTGTGACTGAGAGTGTATGTATGTGTGACTGAGAGTGTGTCTATGTGTGTGACTGAGAGTGTATGTATGTGTGTGTGACTGAGTGTGTGACTGAGAGTGTGTCTGTGTGTGACTGAGAGTGTATGTATGTGTGTGTGACTGAGTGTATGTACGTGTATGTGACTGTGTGTGACGGAGAGTGTCTATGTGTGTGACTTAGAGTGTATGTATGTGTGTGACTGAGTGTGTATGTGACTGAATGTGTGCGCGTGTGTGACTGAGTGTGTGTAACTGAGTGTGTGCATGTGTGACTATGTGTGACTGAGAGTGTGTGTGTGACTGTGTGCGAGAGTGTGTGACTGTGTGCATGTGTGTATGACTGTGTGTGACAGAGTGTGTGTGTGACGGTGTGACTGTGTGCATGTGTGAGTGTGTGTGTGCGTGTGTGACTGAGTGTGTGTGACTGAGTGTGTGCGTGTGAGACTGAGTGTGTGTGAGACTGACTGTGTGCGTGTGAGACTGAGTGTGTGCGTGTGTGACTGTGTGCGAGACTGAGTGTGTGCATGTGTGACTGAGTGTGTGCATGTGAGGCTGAGTGTGTGCATGTGTGACTGTGTGTGTGAGACTGAGTAGTGTGCGTGCGTGACTGTGTGCGTGTGTGACTGAGTGTGTGCGTGTGTGACTGAGAGTGTGTGTGTGTGTGACTGAGAGTGTGTGTGTGTGTGTGACACAGGTAAACCAGAAGCAGGGGGCTGGGATTCCAGGCCTTGGGTGGGCAGGGAGGGGAACCAGGCAAAGCCGTAAAGAGGGACGGCAATCCAAGATTGGGATTGGATGGAGATGAGCACCCAGGGGGGTATCCTAAGTAGCAAGGCAGATCTGGGATCCCCACATTATGCCCTCACGGTTAGTGCAGGACAGCCAGCTGGGCAGCAGAACCCAGAAATGAGATGAGGGTCACGACATGCACAGAAGGGAGCAGAGACCCTCCCCTGGCCCCGGGTGCCCTTGCTTTAGCTACCTTCTGCTTTCTTAAGGGAATAGAAACCACAGGTCAAGTGGAACAAGCTGGGCACTGAAGATTAGATCCGATTCTTACCTGCTTCAGGGACATGAAGTCTGGGATCAAATCCCAGCTCTCCCACACATGGGTGGATTTGGCCCAGTGACCTAACCTCTGTGGAGGCTTCCTCCTTTATACAAGCACAGCAGCAACGATGCCTAGTGCATAAGATTAGCATGAGGCTGCGGTGACAGGAATTATGCCAAGTACTCAGCAGAGGCAGACACAGAACAAATACTCCAAACCTGTTCCCCTTCACAGAGAACAGACTCACAGGTGCACACGGCAGGGCAAACTCATCTCTCATTCTCGGTTGTTTCTGTTCCTTTGTCTTCCTGGTGACCACATTCCCCTCCAGGAAAGGATCCCACTCTGCCAGACCCCCAGGGAGCCTGGCCTGACCTGGACTGGACTGAGGTCAGTCCTCTGAAGGCTCCAGCAGAGCCGCACAGTGTCCTTCCTGTGCACCCAGCGGCTTCTCACCTAGGTGTTTCACCAGGAGGGAATAACCGCTGGGAATTTCGCTCCCAGCAGAAGACATCTGCTCTGGGGGCAGTAAAGACCCAGGTGGCCTTGTTTTGAAGGGCAATTACCTTGTCATTAATCACGCAGGCTGCAAGGACAGCACAGTGTGAGTTAAGACCAGGAAAGAACATTTTAATAACATTCCTGGGTATATTAGGAATGAGCAAAACACAAATTAAGTTAGGAGGCAGCTATGAGACCACTTGAAATATGTCCGCCTGGATTTTAAAGCTGCCTTGTAGAATTGGAGATCCTAGTGGGAGTCACCACCACTTCCTCTGCAAAATGAGGAGGCCATCACAGACCCCCCACACATATCATTTCCTGTACCTCACTGTGTGGGTAACAGATGACTGGACTGAACTCTTCCGCTTCCTTCTAACCCCCAAATAAATTCCCCACTCTCCCCCCATTCACAGAGGAGCTATTTAAGTCAAGGACTGGGAGAGGCGAAAGGTTAAGGATGTGAAGATAGAACATGAAGCCTGGGCGTGGAGGTTCACACCTGTAGTCCTAGCACTCTGAGAGCATGAGGAGGGAGGATCCTTGAGTTCAGGAGTTGGAGACCAGTCTGAGCAACAACAGGCTTGGTCTCCACTAAAAATAGAAAAATTAGTTGGGCGCACAGTGGCACATGCCGTAGTCCCAGCTATTTGAGAAGCTAAGGCAGGAGGATGACTTGAACCTGGGAGTTGGAGGTTGGAGTTCGCAGTGAGCTGTGATGATGCCACTGAACCCTAGCCAGGGAGACAGAGAAAGACTGTTCCAGGGGAAAAAAAGAAAAAAAAGACAGAACTTGGAGAGTTCTGGTCGTGTGTGTGTGTGTGTGTGCGTGTATATAACATAAAAATTTCTACTTTAATCATTTTTACATGTCCAGTTCTGTGGCATTAAGTACAGTCACAGTGTTGTACAACCATGTGCACACCACCACCGTCTACCTCTGAAACCCTGGACCTCTGACCGCTAACTGTCCCTGCCCCTTCCCCCAGCTCCCGGTAACCAGCATTCTACTTTCTGTCTGTACCAATCTGACTGCTCTAGGTACCTCACAGAAGTGGAATCATACAGTATTTGTGGCTTATTTTATTTAGCTTACTGTCTTTAAGTTTATCCACATTGCAGCGTGTGTTAGAATTTCAATCCTTTTTAAAGCTGATAAACATTCTATTGTATGTGTTTATCATATTTTTATACATTCGTAAGGTGATAAACATTTATGTTGTTTCCACCTTTTGGCAATCATGAATAACGCCGCTGTGAACGTGGGTGGACGACCAGGCGTACACAAATACCCGTTGGGAGCGACAGTATTATATTAATTCAGCCACCATGTCTGTCCTGCTTTTCTTTTGCATGCTGACTCCACTCGCTAATCTTGCACCAGACCTCTGATTACTGATGCCAAATAAATCCCTTGTGGCACCACGACGGCCTCGTGTTGGCGCCCTGACCTGTATTTTGCCCCCATTCTGTTGGATTTGGTTTGGGGAGATGCGTCTGCCCAGGAGATGTTCCTGAGCAGCCCTCTCCCCGCTCTGAACTTGCCTCTCACCTCTGCCACTGACCAGCAAAGCCAGCCCCTTTGCAGAGGACGGACAACAAAAAGATCCACAGATGCTCTCTCAAAGAACAGAAAATCATAAGCCATGAACAGAAGCCATGTCCCAGTGCCAGCAAACCAGCCAGGACTCCACCCTGTCTTGGGCGAAGCGTGATATTCGTAAGGGATCACATCACCCTGCATGAAACCTACCTGGGCTGTGGCTTCTAGGAGGCGGCAAATGTCATGCTAGCAGTGTAGGGGTGCGGAGGGGCAGAGGCAGGAGGAAGGTGGAGGGGCTGAAGCAAACAGGGAGGAGGAAGGTTAGACTAGACCAAAAGCTCCTTCACTAAAGAATCTGCTAGGAAAAAATAAAAATGAAAAGGAAGTGCTCATTTTTGGCCTTCAGAAGCTAAAAAAAGAGGGTATTTCAAACTGTGAACCCTAAATGTTATACCCACTTCTCCGTCTTAACCTGGGTGGGGGTGATGTCATTCTCAGTCACCTGCCTGAATGAATTTACAACAATTCAAAGAAAGGTTTACATTCCATCAATACACAAAAGACCTGGAAGATTCTATAGCAGCTCAACCCAGCTCACAATCACGCACTCATGCATTTCTGAACGTGGACTTCAGCCCACACACAAAATCTCGTTTCAGAAATCACTGCATTTTCTGTACACGTCATCACATTTTATGCCTTATTTTATTACTATCCATTATTTAACAACAACACACAGTTAACATTAAACAGTGGATATCTATTTATCACATATATCCAGTTGTTAATCTACAAAGCTCACAGGCAACCAGAGCTCCACAGAAAATCAAGTTCCTTCCTTGGCAACCACAATCAAGGGACAGCCTCAGGCTCCCCAGAAACTCTGTCCCCCAGACAGATATCACAGAGGCATCTGCCACAGACAGCTCCTTATTTCAGGGTGCAGGCCATGTTTGGGCAAATGCGGTTACCTCAAACTTCCTGGTTACTTCAAACTTCCCTTGTCAAATTTCAGATCTGTATTTTCAGTGAAAGCCACAGTTCTCAACCTGTGGGTCACGACCCCTTTGGAACAATGACAATACATCCTGCATATCAGATATTTACATTACGATTCATAACAGCAAAATTACAGTTATGAAGTAGCAATGAAAATAATTTTATGGTTTGGGGTCACCACAACATGAGGAAATGTATTAAAGGCTCGCGGCATTAGGAAGGTTGAGAACCACAGAGATAGAGTCTTAGATGACAGAGCACTTCCCTTACAAGTGTATCGACTGGTTTAAATATGAAGGAAGAGTATCAAGAGCTCCCACTTTTCTCACCTTGTGCCCAACCACGCCTCAAAGGCGGCTTTTAAGTCTCTTCTGAAACTCATCTTTTAGGACCTCCCCCTCCCAGCCCAGCACACACAACTTGGCACAGTGGTTCTCAGAAACCTTTGGCACCTGCTTTCTTCTCTGGCAAGAGCAGGCGTCCAGGCTCTGTCACTCATGAGAAGGAGAAGCTCATTTTTAGCACAGCTCTACTCTGTCACCCTGAATTGTGGCCCTTTGTAGCCCTATATCCTATCACACACTGGTCACACCAAGGCCACCTCTGCATTCCTTCTCTGAGGCGTCTCCCTCCGCAGGATCAGCCTTTCAAGTCTCCAGGGTGTAGGCAACTTCCAGCCTGTGTTCTCTGCAATCTCTCACCCCCACCCGTTTCTTACAGGAGTTTTTGTCTGTCTTTGGGGGTCGCCCACCTCACCGAGGAGCTTGTCCTTTTTCATAATCACTTAATTTGAAATCATTAAGGGAATGAATAAGTCACATCTCCTCTGCACACACCAGCTGTGGCTGCAGCCCATCTCTCCTTCCCACGTGCTACTGGCCAGCCCACCTGATTCTCCAGGAGAAGCTAAGCTCCTGCTCACCCACCCACCCGGGTCTCAGCCCACACAATGGGCAGCCATCTGTGCTCTGAGAAGGTGGCACCCCCACTCCACAGGTGGGCCTGTGCCATCCACAGAGCTTTGGGACCAGAAGCTCAGAAAACATCAGACTCTTCACATTAACCTCCTTTTATAATCTTACTGATCAGACAGATGTCACTCCATTGTTTATCAAACAACTATTTAGTTAGTATCCACCATGGTACCATCTAGTGAACCTTCCAGGCACACCTGACAGAGTCAGGAGCTTGGGAGGGATATGGCAGGAGAAGGAAATTATTGATGAGTGTGGGTACATGTGGCCTCCAGCCATTCAGCCACGGGGCTGAACATGCCGCTTTCCTCCGCACACGGAGCGTCTGCTGCGCGCTTCATCTGTCTGTGGTTCAAATTGAACAAGATAGTGGGTAAATGTGGCGCTTCACAGCCGCAGGCAGAAACAAGGGTATTCTTATACATTGACTCTGCCCTTCCTACTCACGGCACTGGTGACAATGGTGTCCCTCTGACTTATATTGGTGGCAGGTGGTGGGCTGACAGCCCTGCAAAGCAGATGCTTCCCCGAGGCCTAGAAATGCTGGAGTTAAAATAAAGCCCAATCCCCAAACTAAGCTGAGGAACACATCCTTGGGAATTTCTCTAGGGACTAGTAGCCACCTCCTGTCCTTCCCCCACCTCCAGAAAAGGAAAAATCACAGAAATGGCTAAAGCTTCCCAAACATACTGCTGCTCTGAGAGCCTGCAAATTCAGCTGGCATTTTCTAACAATATCCAGATGCCCTCATTTTAATCCACAATTTATTGCCTTTTGCGCAGAACTACAAAATGACAAAATTAGAGAAAATTACTCTCTAATAGATGTCATAATATACTAATAAGAACGCACGATGCATCACAGAATGCGCGTGGACACAAAGAGCTTGGACAGAGACACGGTCCTCACGACCAGGATGAACAAGCCAGCCTGGCGGGGTCCCACACGCTCCTGATGACAAACGATCAGAGCTGCATAAAACCCTGGTGTCCATCCTTGGAATGAGGAGTGCCTGCCAGTGTGACGACCAGGCGCCGTAACCAGGAGAAAGATGACAGTGCCAAAACGACAGGCCTGCTCTTTCAAGCTCACGGGTGCTCAGCCTTTATAAACCAGTTAAGGGCATCCCCACATCCCCTGGTCTTTGCTAGAAGGAGCCAAGGGTCAGGTGGTGGTCATGGTGCAGCCAGCCACTCTGGGAATTATGCACACCAAAGACGCGGCAGGAAAGAAAGGCAGGGGCGGTACTTACAGCTTACACACAGCCATTCAATCTAGCTCTACGCTTGACATGTCCAAGTACCTCACAAATAAAATTAATACAAGGTACTCCCCCCAAAAGTCATACAAAATAAAATTATAGCTACTAAATTCTTCCATTATCTTGGCCTATGTTATGGATATGAACCTATTCATATGTTTACGAATAAGAAGAAATAGAAACAGATTGAGGGCTTCCAGGAACCCTTAGCCCTAGCATAATCCCTACTTTTACAAATGTTAGGCCTGAGCTCACCCCCAAATAAATAACACCCCCATTATGACATGCTCCAAATGGCACAGGAGTTTCCTGCTTCCCCCAAGCCCAGGGCTCTCCCCTGCCCCCTTCTTAGCAAAACACAGCCTTGTCAACAGAGCTGCTCACTAGGGGACGCAGTGAGCCCATCCCTGCCTGTCACTCTCCGGACAGGTCTCAGATGGTGCAGAACCCTTCAACTTGGTTGAGAGTTGATTAGCGTGTCTGGGATAAAGACAGTCCTTCAATCCCAGATTAGACCATTATTGTTTTCTGAAAGTCACAAGTTCTTGAGTTCTGATAAAGCCCATTCTACTATTGAAAGCATCACCTTCATAAAAACGTCAATTCTCTTTTTCTCCCCATTGATCTACTATCTGAAAGCTCTGGAAATTACATTTAGTAGGAAAAAATAGCCCAGAGCATGTTGATATTTTCTAGCCACCTTAGAAGAAAATACGGCAGAAGCTACATCCCTTCCTGGTCAATGCTATAAAACAGCCTCCTCAACTCTCCCGGAGCCACGGAGCCCTCTAAGGTCCCAGCAAGGCAGACTCAAGCAGTGTGTGGCATACAGAAAGCACTTAATACATGAGAACTATCATAATTATAAAAACAGTGAGACGCTCTCTGAGCACACAGTGATCGGAGGTGGCAGGCCCTGATGGATGGAGAACCCTGCTGTATTCTCAAGGCGGATTAACAACTCCTAGAGATGTCTCATAACTAAAAGTCGGAGAGAAGGGAGAGACCAAAGTGCAAGGGAGGAAAAAAGCAAGGATCAAAAGATCAAGAGCATGTTGACTTCTAACCAAGGAAGTCAGAAAGTAAACCCTCGAGCAGCCCAGGCAATGGCCGGACTTGGGATAACTAAGGCTTGCTCTGATCATTAATTATGCTACCACCACATGGCATAAAAGGAAGGCTTTTTGTTGGGCTTTTTGACTCAAACCCACAGAATGAAACCCTGTGTTTCATTTCACATAGGGCATGAGTGGGGAAAAAATGAAGGAAGAAAAGTTAACATTGCTATGCCCGTAACAATTTTCCCACTTCTTTTTTTTTGTTTGTTTTTTTGCAGTTTTTGGCTGGGGCTGGGTTTGAACCCACCACCTCCCCAATTTTCTCACTTCTTCAGACTGCAAGGAGTGGGAAAAGGAAGGTGAGAAGTGAAGACAAACTATGAGATACAAAAGGAATAGCTGCAGAGGTGAACGTGAGGTCAAGGAGAAGGAATCTCATTAAACCTTGATCTTGAAAAGGAGGAGTTATTCTGGCTAGATGATTTCGCTATGACCTTCCAGTTCTCTGAGATTTCCAAGTTATGGATTAATACATGGAATTTTCAAATCATTCTCAGGAACAGAGTAAAGTTTGTTCAATCTGTGGAAACCAAAAGATTGTCCTCTTGAACTGCTGTGAGGAGTGTGTGCCATGGAAGCTGGGCGGCCCTCGGTCCTCACCAGCTGCCGCTCCAGGTGCCAAGCCCACAACCAACGCCTGGGCACACGTTCCGACTTTTCTTGGCCTCATAAAAGTCAACATTTCTGAGCTTTATGAGGCTGCAGATATTGAAAAAGAAAATGGCCCCGAACCTGCTCTGGAGTAAAACCAACATCAGTCCTCATTTCAATCCCAGGGCTGAGAACAGAGTTAACCACCTGGGTGGGAAGAAATAAAAGGTCACTTCACTGTGTTTGGGAGATGCTGAATAAATCTATCACTGTCCAGAAATGCCATTTTGTGCTGAGCAACCCTAAATACCCCACCTACTACTAAATCATGTTAATGACCTTTCGGTTGTTATATTCTAACAGCTTTTATTCTTTCTAAATAGCACACCTTTGTGACAATAAAAAACTGTTGCTGCTTTGATGGCCTTGTGTTTACATTTGAAGAACTGCAGTTAGAACTGAAATGAAAAACACCTTCCTTTCAGGAAAATCATACTCAAATCTTCACTGTGACACAACCACTCTTCTAAGCGTGGGGAAAGATGGTCCCTGTTTCTGCTCATGTCTACATCAAATCCAGTTGGCAAAGTCATTGCTTTCACGTTCACAATCTTGTCCGTTTTCTCTCCATTTAACGATAATCAGAGGCAGCACAACACAGATGGTGGTTTCCAAGGAGCCCTCTGCGTCGTAGGAGGTGAGACGGTGAAGCCTGCAACATTGGTTCTGATTCAAAAATCTCCATCACAAGACTTCACCTCTTTCATGTTTACATGGATGGAGCAGGAACATATTCTTAGCAAAGTATCTCAAGAATGGAAGAAAAAGTATCCAATGTACTCAGCCCTACTATGAAGCTAATTTATAGCTTTTTTTTTTTTCATTTTCAAAACAGAATTTATTTCAGTAGTAAAGAATTAAAATATGACTGTGAAAGTAGAAATATAGAAAAATATTAAAATGTGCAACAGCAATTCTCAAAGTTAGTTAAGCACTAGAGTTTATGCTCAATTTCTACTTGAAACACGAACCGGCACTTTATATATTACTAACTACACTGGAAAAAACACAGACTGGCAATTTCAATTAATCATTATCATTCAAACAGGTTTGTATAACTGATCAGGCCCTTGTGAAAATGTAAGTACAAATCTTGGGGATGCATTCTTTGAAGTTAGCCTCACTTGACAGACTCATAAATCTATCACCCAAAGTCACAAAGTTAAGCCCTTACTAAATCACCCTTAAGATTAGATCAACATGGAGGATATATGTACTTTCTGGATTTAAAACAATGAGATATTACATTGGTATATAAGCTGGTAAAGTCCCCTGAAACTCTGTTTCCACCAGATGGGTTTCAAATCCGGTCACCGAACACAGACGAAGAACTATTGAATGAATTCTATCCATCTTGTCCCCAAAGTTTTACTTACAATTAAAATACAGGCATTATTTGTATGTAGAACATACAAAAAGCATTAGAAGGTATTTGGATAAAGAGGGCAGTGAACTCTTCAGGAACCATCGTTTGCAGTTTGCAGAATAAGATAATCTTCTCTAGGAAGAATAATGCCAACATAGCAGCACTATATACACCAGGAATCTCCCACTGGATTAATCATGTGCCAGGAAGCCAGACCTTCTGACTGCTCACCACATCACTGAGCTTCCCTTTAATCTTCAGGAAGTGTCTCTTGAACTCCAAACCATCACCCTTAGAAAGCCGGAAGTCAACCAGTATCTTCTCATCCATTTCTACCAAATTCACTTTGAAAATGAGTTTATTGTTTCTCCTATCAGTTGTTGTTACAGTAACCTGATTCATACAACTCTTCTTCCATTGATAGCCCAACTTCTCACAAGTGTCTTTCAAGCACTGATAATCTGTCTGCATCCAATTTGGTAAAGAATCGTGTCATTCTGTTGACCAGGCACTGCCAGGGGTTCTGTGAGGATCCTGGGGTGGCAAGTAACTGACTAATCAGAAGCATATGATCAGGACACGTGGGTTGGGAGAAACTGATTCCTTGCACTAGTTTATCAATATATGAGGGACTGGCATCCCATAAGGACAGACTTGTCCGTGGTTCTGGCTGGGAACTGGAGAGCTTCACATTTTCTTCACTAGAGCTATAAGAGGGAGAGAAGTCCAAATTGGATTGAATGTGCTTGGAGAATCCACTGGGAGACTCTGGCACACCGCCTGAAGTGACTCGGGGCCTCTCTGCCCCTTTCTTGAGCGGTGTATTGTACCATCTATCTTTTTTGATGTCTGGGATGGTAATTCTTGCTGATGGATTCTTAACTAGGATTTTATGCAGCAGGGCTAGAGGAGCAGAATCAATTTTTTTCCAAGAGTTGAGGTATGTCTTTTTTTCTTTCCAGTCAGAATATTCCTGACAACTGTCACTGGGCTGGTCCCATTGGAATTCTCTAGCCAGCATTGCAGTAAGCACTATTCCACAGGACCAAACATCAACTGGCTCTGCCTGAAATTCTTTTCTCTCCAGAAGTTCTGGAGCAACGTAAGATAAAGTGCCACGTGTCTTGTTCAACAAACGTTCCCGATTATTATGTCGAAACACTGTCGCCAACCCAAAGTCAGAGATTTTGAGGTTATCCCTTTCATCTAATAGGAGATTTTCTGGTTTAATATCCCTGTGATATTCCAATACCATGTAGGTAAACCACCCCTGCCATGAGTTGATGGAAGAATCTCTGAGCATCCTGTTCAGGCAGGCCTATGTCTGGTTCTATTCTGTCAAAAAGCTCTCCCCCACTACAGTACTCCAGAAGCAGATATTGGATATTGCCTTCTCGCCTATGACCATAGAATTTCACCACATTCTCATGATTTAGCATTTTATTGACACAGATGTCTTTTTAATATTTTCTGGACAGTCTATGGCACGCTTCATATCTACAATCTTCACTGCGACTGCTTCTTCAGTTATTCTATTCACAGCAAGTTGAACTTCTCCATAGGCACCTTCTCCCAGGGTTCGCACCAAGTCCCAGTCCTCCACGAAGGGCACTGCATGACTCCTGCTCAGTTCCAATTCCACCCCACTCCCCCAGGGGACGGGAGGAGGGTGGGGGGCAGACTGCCCCATCAGCGGAAATCAGGGCTGGGGAACCAGGATGGCACCCAAACTTCTGGGGTTCCCTGCCAGCACTGAATTTATAGCTTTCATATGAAAGCTATGACCCCAATTATAGCCCAAGAATACGGGAAAGGGAAGGGAGGAGGGGGAGGATGGGCGGAGGGAGGGTAATTGGTGGGACCACACCTACGGTGCATCTTACAAGGGTACATGTGAAACTTACTACATGTAGAATATGTCTTAACACAACTAAGAAAATGCCATAATGCCATGACTGCTATGTTAACCAGTGTGATGAAAATATTTCAAATTGTATATAAAACCAACACATTGTACCCCATGACTGCATTAATGTACACAGCTACAATTTAATTAAAAAAAAAAATCTCCATCGCAACTTATATCCCACACACACTCTCTCTGACACATAGAAAGCTGTCCAAATATACGTCATGTTGAACATTTCATGTTCCCAGAAACAGAACCGGATTCTTAAGCCCATTTTCACAAATTCACTGAGTGCAAAATGGAATAGGTTTGGTTTCAAGTTCACATCAACCAATGAGCCGGCGCATAGCGAAAATGGTAACTTACCTTCCACTAGACAATAGGCTCTTGACCCCAAATTGGAAGGATGTGAATAAAACTCATGATTTTGTCACAAGAAAGGACCTCTAACCAAGCATTTTAAATGCTTCAGAAAACTTCTACATATGATGGCGATATGGTAGAGTGCAGAAAGGTATAAATCTGCAAGTGAATGGGAGTGACCTGGTTTCTTTTAAGGAAGGTTTATTGAGAAAGATACGGTGTTTAAAGAGTAAGAACAAGGTATAGGCTTACAGAGCAAGCTACAGACAGCAAAAGGGCCGCCAATGGATGACAAAAAAAGGTCTGATTTTGTTTTTTTAAATGCAGTTCTACTCAGCTGGATAATTAGCCCAACCAACCACTTTGTCATGTAGTCAACAAAACATAACTGGAGAACTTTTAGCCTCTTTTCTGATTTTTAATATTAATTTTTATTAAGATCTATGTGTCAGGTGTCACATACTGGGTGATGTAGACACACAGATAAACAGTGAGAAGACCCCATTCCACTATACACAGAAACGGACATAAATGCCATCTAAATGCCATCGATGATGGGTTGTTGAACCACATGAAACCGCCCTTTTTTGTAGGTCAAGATGGTGAACACTGGCAACTTGGTATGGTTCAACTCCACATATGGCGACATCAATATGGGAGCACAGACCAGGAAAGGAGTCGTCCCACCGTGGGTATGTGTATAGGAGGGAAGCAGGGGATGTCCAATTTCATTAGGAACATGGCATCTTGGAAAGTCCTGTTTTGCTAATGAGCCTGCACAATCATAGCAATCATGCTGCAGAGGGATGGCTAAGTTTCACGCCTGGCTCTGTGGTCAGCATCTCAAGAGCCAGTGGATACTCCAAAGATAACGCAGGGCATCAAAGGAGGAGATGTCTAAGGGAGGGAAGATGGACAAGCCACCTGGGCACTAAACTGCGAAGAAATCATAACAGAGGAAAAAGAATAAATCCCAATCAAAAGCACTCCTCAGCTCCCTGCTATTTTGCATAACCTCCTTAATCTAGCATTCCAGAGAGTTCTTTCTAAAGAGATACTTCAGCCCCATGAAGAGGTATTTTCCATGACATGAATTTTGTTTGAAACCCCAACATTGTTTGTTGCTTCCACCAGAAGAATTCCCCCCGAATATCACACCTCAAATTTTCCATAGGAAGAAGGTTCTCTGCCTGGATGATCGGATGCCCTCCACGACCACATTCTGATTTTACTTTATTTCCTGTGATACTGTCCACCATCTGGGGTCTATCCCAGGTCTGAAATGTTCTTCCTGCTCAGCCTGAACTGTGCAGAACCCTCAGGAGCTCCACAACCAGCTCTGCTGTCTGTTCCCCTCTCCGTGTTCTCCCACAGCTGACAGTCCTTGAGGGCATACAGTAGGAGCTCGGTAAATGCTTTTGAGTGAATGAGTAAATAGGCAGATGGGTAAGTTAACTAAAAAATTAAGGACGACATGAGCAGGTGGCAGCTTTGAGAGTGGGGCCTTTCAGGGTCTTTCTTAACAAGTTGAAGCAGCACTTTCAGGCTGATGGAAAGGCACCGTCCTGGGCGGAACCTTCCCCAGAAACCCAATCCAACACGCATATTTGTGGTTCTGTAAAAGACGCCGCTCAGCCTTTCCGTCAAGAGAGACCTTTCTCAAAAGGTTGATCTTGATTTTGTTCAATGACTTTCTTACAGCTTTTCCAAACTTGTTCATAATTTGGTTATAAAAGCACTTGTTATCTTTGTCTACAATGGAGTTCTTTTTCCCATAGTTCAGAAACTTGGTCATTGTATCAAGTTTCAGGAATCATACCCTCTCTCAACTACACTTATAAAATGAATGCAGACATATCCCCCTTCTGAGAGGTTGCTGGGAGCATGAAATGAGATAACGTCTGCAAGAGAGCTTTGTAAAACTGTAAAAAACAAAAATACACGTGTTTTTTTATACACACAAACATATCCACACGTCTACACATATCCTCACATATAGACACATCCACATATAATGACCATTAATAAGATACACAGAAATATTAATATATATCCCGTACATAAAATAAATACTAATGGTATATAATACTTTTTGTCTAGAAACATACTTGAAGTTGTAGACTGACAGCACAAAACTCTTTGTTTGCACAAGTCAAAGCCACAAATCATTATGACTGCCCACGTTTTAAGGACGTGGCAAGGGAGAGCAGAAGAAATCAAGTGACTTACCCAGCGTCACCCAAATATCAGCAAGGGACTTAGGAGTCAGTTGGAAAAGTTTGGACCCAGGAGCTAGAGCTGGTTTTCACTAGACTATGCTGCCACCTAACTGACAAGGTTAAAAACACCCATATTTTATTCCCTCAGCAGAAGGAGCATTAGCCATCAGTGAATCCTTGGTTATCTGATCCTCAGTTATTTTTTTAACAAAGTACTCTATCCTTGTTAAAAAGCAAGAAATATTTTTTTAACAAAGTACTCTATCCTTGTTAAAAAGCAAGAAGTATTTTGAAATGTTTATGATCCTTCATCTTTCTGTCACTCTGGGCGTCTCTAATACTTAGAAACAACTACCGCTCACACAACAGAAAACAAGATAATTAATATGTCATGCAAATAGATAATCAGTTGCTAAGCAGTAACAGTTATTAGACGCATTCTTTGTTCCTCTGTTCATGATAATGCTGACTTGAGAAAGTAATCTCTTCCATCAACCAATGCCAGTATTCAATTCTTTCAAACACAAAAAAGACCCGTGTGCTAAGCTGGTAGGACAGACCTGGTTTGAATTGTTTTATTCCTGGATTTCAGGGGACAAGGACATGAGATCGAAACTTATTTTCTTGGTTCCCCTTTTAAGCCAATGGTGCCCACATGGGCCCTGACAGCTCCCAGGAGTTAAAGGCTAGTCCCAAGGTAATGTTAATGTATGGAGACCAAATCCACAGCCTGGGCTACAATATTCAGGGCTTCTGTGCCAAATGGCAAAGCTAACTGTCTGGTCTGCCATTTCCAGATCTTTCTTTCGGATTCACTAGCCAGTGATTGCTAAAGTCAGCGTACGTCAAATGGGAGTAAGGAGGCCTCGGCTGTTACCGTCTGTTCTCCTAAAGGTCTTTCCGTGGGCAAGCTGTTTCCCCTTTCAAAGCCTCAGTTTTCTTAATCTCAGGAGATAACATTCTCTACTGATATTCATAGTTTACAAGAGCATATATCATGGTTAGGCTACCTTAGAACCCAAAAGAATTTTGCTGATTCTGCTCAGAGAAACAAAATTCTTGGTATGCACCAACAGTCGGGGCTGTTATAAGAAGCAGGAACATCTTACCGTGAAGTTAACTCTACTGACCACATTCTAACCAATGATAAAAATAGGCTTAGAAGACCATGTTGAAAACAGAGGCTTTTTTTCTCTACATACATAGCTTCATTAAAAAATTTAATTCAGGTGGTGCCCGTGGCTTAGTGGGTAGGGCACTGGCCACATGCACTGAGCCTGGCGGGTTCAAACCCAGCCTGGGCCTGCTAAACAACAATGACAAATACAAAAAAAAAATAGCCAGGCATTGTGGCTGTAGTCCCTGCTACTTGAGAGGCTGAGGCAAGAGAATCAATTACTTAAGCCCAAGAGTTTGAGGTTGCTGTGAGCTGTGATGTGACAGCACTCTACTGAGGGCAACATAGTGAGACTGTCTCAAAAAAAAAAAATTCATTCAAATAGAAAGAAACTCAGAGAATTTTTGTTGTTGTTGACATAACCAATGAAGGAAAAAATCAGGGTTTAAAATGGTGGTAGAATCAAAGTACACAACTACAACTGTGTAATATTCTAGAAAAGGCAAAACTATGGAGATAGTGAAAAGATCAGTGGTTGCCAGGAGTTAGGGCAGAAGGAGAGAAGGATAACTAGGCAGAGAAAGGGATGTTTTAAGGCAGTGAATCATGACATATAAGCTTGTTTTGGTGGACACATGTCATTATTCATTTGTCAAAACTCACAGAATGTAAAACACAAAGACTGAATCTTAATGTAAACTACAGACTTAGGTAATACTAACGTACCATTATATCATTCTTCAGGCATAACAAGTGTCCCAGGCTAATGCAAGATGTTAGTAATGGGCGAATTAGGGAAGAAAAGGAAGCACTTGGAACACTCTGCACTTCTCACTCCCTTTTTTCCTACAAGCCTAAAACTGCTTTGGAAAAAAAAAAAAAAAAAAAAAAAAAGTCTATTAGTTTTATTTACAAATGTGGTAAAGGCACCTGCAGGGCATCTTACAAGGGTACAAGTGAAATTTACTAAATGTAGACTATAAATGTCTTAACACAATAACTAAGAAAATGCCGTGAAGGCTGTGTTAACCAGTTTGATGAAAATATTTCAAATTGTATATAAAACCAGCGCATTGTACCCCACGATTGCATTAATGTATACAGCTATGATTTTAAAAAAAAGAAAAAAGAAAAAAAAATCTAGGGAAGGAACAATAAGCAAATGTTTCTAAAACAATAAAAATGTGGTAAAGGGATTTTGAGGGAGTAGCTGTGGCTGCCACAGGAGGCATGTCACCTGCTGCTCGAGCCTCCTGTCCCTCATCTAGAACAAACAGGACTGACACTAGCTGGCTGACCTCGCAGGGATGACCGTCATAATTTAGCCAAATAAAATAATACACGTAAAAGCACTTTGTGAACAGTAACATCCTAAGTAAAATTAATTTATGATTTATTTCTAAAAATACAGTGTTCTTTCATTGTTATAGATTGGTAGACAGATACGTTTTCGAAAGAAAATGTTAGTAGTAGACACAATGATAATACTGAGTCCATGTTTTCATGTTCCCAAATCATTCCCACTTGAGGAATCCACACCTAAGCTACAACAGGAAAATATCATGGACTAGTAAATCTGATTCTCAAAATGCTGCCATTCACATATTCTCAAAATCACAGGGCGGCCTTTTCAAGTACAACTGTTTCTTCTCCAACTTGACTTCAGAAACAGACCAGGGACTCCCTGAGTAGGGTGCAATTCTAATCAGGGTTCATCCCCAGGAATTTGTGAAGATGTTTTTCTGGGAAGAAGAGAAATTGTGTGATGGAAGCAACACATAAGACAAAGTCCAGGGATCGCTGACTATTCCGTAATCCAGATACAAGAAAACATTTTATCAATGTTTTATGTTGATTAGAAAACACTTAGCGCAGTAATTATTTTGCCAAGCACGAAAGATGTACTAATGAAGTAACCTCAACAATAATTTTTGAAAATCACTTTATGACAAGTCGTTTTCACGGCTGTTTGTCAGGCCTGGCACATGGCCAGTGACAAGAGACTTCATGAGGAATGCTGAGCAAGAAGTGGCCCAGCAAAATGCCACATTGTCACCCACTCTTCTGCAGGCTGTTATTTACACTAAATGATGACAGCTGTGAAAAGCCTCCAAGTTGGAAAGTCCAGCAGATGAATGGACAAGGAGGCCTTTGAAGTCTGAGTAGATGAGTGAACTGGATCTGGACACATTATTGTACGACGTTTGTTCAGCTCATGTTTTGCTTTCTGTTGTTTACATCCTGGGGGTTCTAACTTAAAGGAAAAGAAGACCCACAGCTCTACTGCATTTCATATGAAAATCTGGGTCTCCTTCCTTAAGTAGCAGAGTAATTACATCAAAACTCCAGGCACCCAAACATATCGCCACTTTGCCCCACTCTAGCTAAGGGCCCTTGCAGTCTGCAGGGCCAGCCCCCAGCTCTCCTGGCCTACGACCCTCCTATCCCTGCCTCTCTCTGTGGCCTACCTCAAGACCTTTACAGAGGTCTTACCTTTACAAACAATGTGGGTTCTGCCAAATCTTCTGACTCTATTCATCTCACTCAAAAGTAAAGCTTCACCCTCCTCTTGAATCTCTTGGCACCTGGGAATGTATTCTCCCTATAAAAGAATTACTGTAGACTCAATTTTATACTACGACCCCCCCACACACACACACCCTTAAGTCCCCAAGCACTTTCTTCCAGGGCATGATGCTTCATGAATCTAACTTTTTCCTCTACTCCAGTGATTTCCAACTGGTGTGCCATGGCGTAGGAAAACCTTAGGTGTGTCACAGAAATTTTTGAAGACCATCAATTAAATTATTTTTTCTTTCTTTCTTTTTTTTTTTTTTTTTTTTTTTGAGACAGAGTCTCACTCTGTGGCCCTGGGTAGAGTGCCATGGCATCATCACAGCAACCTTAATTTCTTGGGCTCAAGCAATCCTCTTGACTCCCCTTCCCAAGTACCTGGAACTACAGGTGCCCGCCACAATGCCCAGCTAGTTTTTCCATTTTAGTGGAGATGGGGTCTCGCTGTTGCTAAGGTTGGTCTTGAACTCCTGAGCTCAAGCAATCCACCCACCTCAGCCACCCAGAATGCTAGGATTACGGGCGTGAGCTACCACACCCGGCCCAATTAAATTATTTTCAAAAGAAGTCCAAAGCACAGTTAAGTATATTCTGGGGGGGGGTTTTACACTATTTTTAATCAACATAATTTAAGTGTGTTGCAGAAGTTTAACTATAGTTTCAAGTGTGCCATGAGATTTAAAAAAGGTTGAAAAACACTGCTCCAAGCTGAAGATGCTTCTTAATCAGGGGAGAAAGATATGTAACACTCGATCCTAATCCCCAAAAGAACCATGATTGAAATATCCCTGTACTCTTTCTATTTATAAAAGTTTCCTTCTTTCTAGGAGTAAAATGCAATAGATTTTTCTTTTTTTCCTGGCCAGCCTTGGCTCAGGCTAATTTCAAACAGTCAAAGTTTCTCTTGTTACTGAGAAACCCTTTACTTTGTTTTGTCAGATCTTGTCCCATTAGCCTGTGTTGACCTGAGCTGCCCCTGGAAATCTCAGGGAGGACAGACACACAGCAGCCAGGGGAATTAAGTTATGCACAGTTTACATCGGGACAACCTTTCACCCTGGAACTCTACTGTGTATGCTGGAGTCTCCAGAACTCATTCTTGCTGCTTTCCAGATTAGACCTATCTGACTCCTTAAGGAGTCAGAGAAAAGTGCCAGCTTCAAAACACCAGTGTCAAGAGATCACAAGGCACAGTTCTGGGATAATTCCAGCACTGGTGTATTTATGACCTGCAGATCAGGAGCCAAGCAGATGCTAGTAGGCAAAAGGGCGAGTAGTTCTATCAAGCTATACACTTCCCAGGGCAAAGAATCCCCTGTGAGGAGCAAAGGAGGTGGCTGGCCAGGCCCCAGAGGGATTCTCAGGGTGGTGCCGGCAGACGTCTCCCTTGCCAGAATCTCGCCTTTCCTTCCTCTTACTGAGGCTAAATGGAATTCACACCTGTACGTCCAGTCATTCATTGTACTGCTTTTTTCCCCACCAATGACAAGTGTTGATATTGACTAATTGACTTGTCTGATCAGGCCCTGTCTTTTTTTATTATTATTAAATCATAGCTGTGTACATTGATATGATCATGGGGCATCATACACTAGTTTCATAGACCGGTTGACACATTTACATCACACTGGTTGACATAGCCTTCCTGGCAATTTCTCAGTCATTGTGTTAAGACATTTACATTCCACATTTACTAAGTTTCACATATACCCTTGTAAGATGCACCGCAAGTG
>CAUYPK010130976.1:0-11982 GCA_963574355.1 Loris lydekkerianus | reverse complement strand
TGGTGTATAATTTTTTTGATGTGTTGTTGGATTCTGTTAGGATCTCATTGAGTATTTTTGCATCAATATTCATTAGTGATATTGGTCTATAATTTTCTTTCCTTGTTGGGTCTTTCCCTGGTTTAGGGATCAAGGTGATGTTTGCTTCATGCAATGTGTTGGGTAGTATTGCTTCTTTTCCTATGTTTTGGAAGAGGTTTAGTAATATAGGTACTAGTTCTTTTTTAAAGGTTTGGAAGAATTCTGACATAAAGTCATCTG
Organism: Loris lydekkerianus; assembly: GCA_963574355.1. Classification (NCBI taxonomy): domain Eukaryota; kingdom Metazoa; phylum Chordata; class Mammalia; order Primates; family Lorisidae; genus Loris; species Loris lydekkerianus. The sequence continues at coordinate 11,721 of CAUYPK010130976.1, read as the reverse complement.
GTCCTGGTCTTTTCTTTTTAGGGAGATTTTGCATAGTTGATGCTATTTCAGAACTTGATATAGGACTATTCAACATTTTGACCTCGTTCTGGGTAAGTCTTGGTAGGTGGAGTCCTTCTGAGTATTGGTCAATTTCCTTCAGATTTACATATTTCTAAAAGTAAAGTTTCTTGTAATATTCATTAAGGATTTTTTGAACTTCTGAGGGGTTTGTTGTTATTTCATCTTTACCATTTCTGATTGATGAAATTAAAGATTTTACTCTTTTTTTCCTGGTTAGGTTGGCCAAAGGTTTATCTATTTTATTGACCTTCTAAAAAACCCAAATTTTTGATTTATTGATCTGTTGTATTATTCTTTTGTTTTCAATTTCATTTAATTCTGCTCTGATTTTGGTTATTTCTTTTCATCCACAGGGTTTGGAGTTGGAATGTTCTTCCTTCTCCAGTTGCTTGAGATGTCCTATTAAGTTATTAACTTCCTCTCTTTCTGTGTTCTGGAGGAAGGCTTACAGTGCTATAAATTTCCCTCTTAGGACTGCCTTTGCAGTATTCCGGAGGTTCTGATAATTCATGCCTTCATTGTTTTGTTCCAAAAATTTGCTGACTTCCTTTTTAATCTCATCTATAACCCATCTATCCTTCAGCATAAGGTTATTTAGCTTCCATGTTCTTGTATGGGTATGCAGATTCCTGTTGTTACTGACTTCAACTTTAATTCCATGGTGATCCGAGAAGATGCAAGGAATAATTTATATTTTTTAAAATTTTCTGAGGTTAGATTTGTGGCCTAGGGTGTGGTCAATTTTGGAGTATGTTCTGTGGGCTGATGAGAAGAATGTGTATTCAGTTGTGTTGGGATGAAATGTTCTGTAGATGTCTGTTAGGTCCAGATGTTGAATTGTTAAGTTTAAATCTAAAATTTCTTTGCTTTGCTTCTTTTTGGAGTAAAAAGTGCTATCCAGCACTGCAAAAGGGTGTTAAAATCTCCAACTATTATGGAACTGGAGGAAATCGAGTTGCTCTTGTCTGTTAGAATTTCTCTTATAAATTGAGGTGCATTCCAGTTGGGTGGATAAATATTAATCATTGAAAGCTCATCATATTGAGTATTACCTTTAAAAATATGAAGTGTCCATCCTTATCCTTCCTTATTTCTGTTGGTTGAAAGCCTATTGCATCTGCGAATAGGATTGCATCTGCGCCTGCTTTTTTCTGCTTTCCATTTGCCTGGAGTATAGATGACCATCACTTCACCTTGAGTCTATATTTCTCTTTTAAGGTAAAATGAGATTCTTGTATACAGAAGATCTCTGGCTTGAGTTTTTGTATGCAGTCCGCCAAACTGTGCCTATTTAGAGGACAATTTAAACCATTCACATTAATTGAGAATATTGATAAGCTTTTTGAGAGTATGATGGACATTTTTAATTCTTTTGCGATTGTAGAAGTTGGAATTTGATCAAAAGTTTCTGGGTGGGTTTACTTTTTTGATGGAGGATTATGGTGGTCTTTATGGAGCAGAGGTCTGAGAATATCCTGGAGAGCTGGTTTAGTTATGGCAAATTTCTTCAACATGTGAATGTCATTAAAGTATTTAATTTCTCCATCATAAATGAAACTTAGTTTAACTGAGTATAGGATCCTGGGTTGAAAGTTATTTTGTTTTAGGAAATTAAAAGTCAATGACCATCCTCTTCTAGCTTGAAAGGTTTCAGCAGAGAGATCTGCAGTTATTCTAACATCCTTGCCCTTGTAGGTGATGATTTTCTTTCATCTGGCTGCTTTCAGAATTTTCTCCTTCATATTAACTTTAGTGAAATTGATTATGATGTGTCTGGGAAATGTCTTATTTGGGTTGAGTCATGCTGGAGTTCTGAAACTGCTATCTGAATTTCAGAATCTCTTGGCATGTCTAGAAATTTCTCTTTCATTATCTCATGGATAAGAGACTCTGTGCCTTGTGAAGCCACTTCATCGCTTTCGGGGATCCCTATAAGACAAATATTGGTTTTCCTCAAATTATCCCAGAGCTCTCTGAGATAGTGATCTTTTTTTGCCCTCCATTTCTCTTCATCTTTGAGAGTTTATGAATGTTCGAAAGCTTTGTCTTCCATGTTAGGAATGCTTTCTTCTGCTTGTTCCATTCTGTTACTGAGGGATTCTACTGTGTTTCTCAGATCTTTGTGGGCTGTAACTTCTTGTCTCAATGTGTCAAAATCTTTTATGATTTGGTCTTTCAATTTGTTGAATTCTTGAGACATCTTTTGGGTTATTGTTTGGAATTCTAATTCGATCTTGTTTGCTATCCAGATTCTGAATTTGATTTCTGATATCTCAGCCATTTGTGCATGGGATTTTGTGCTGTGTTGTTCCATTGTTCCTTGGGGGAATTCATCCACTTTGATTATTCATATTGCCAGAGTTTTTCCATTTATTTTACCTCATGATGGTTTTCCACCATTGCCTCTGGCCATCCTCAGAGATGGGAAGGTGTCTCTCCAAGATTAGACCTCAGCAGGATCACTCTATCCTTGCTGGATCTTTGTAGGGAGTGACCCTGTGTAGCACCTCTGTGGCTGCCCCAGCCAGGGAGTTCTGGTTGTGGGAGTAGCTCCGGCATGTGACACACATGGATCTAGTAACAGGGAAGGGGGTGTTGTACACAGTACTGGGAGTGACTGTGCCCAGTGACTTTGGCACATAGTGCCCAAGGATCCATCAGTATTTGGCCAGAAGGGCTTCATGCAGAGGCAGGGAGGGCTCTGGAGAGTACACAGCTACCAGAGTACAGGCCAGATGAGCGGGCTGGAGTGGATGCAGGGAGGGTGCAGGAGGGGGGATGCAGGGTTGCATGGCTTCCTGAGTTTCTGGTCAGGGTGTGCGGAGTCTCAGTGGAATAGCTCTTATAAGGTCCAGGCAGGTGCCATTTGCAGGTTACAGCTCAGCTGTTCTAGAGGTCTGGGCAGGTGCTGAATGTGTGTTGCAGGTTGTGGCACAGCTCTTAGGGAGGTCCAGATGGGTGCCAATCATGGGTCATGGCTCAGCTGTTCTGGAGGTCTGGACGATCGCTGATCACAGGTTGTGGGTCATGGAGTAGCTCTTACAGAGGTCAGGGCAGGCGCCGATCATTGATTGCAGTATAGCTCTTATGGAGGTCCAGGTAAGTGTGGATCCAGGTCGCATCGCAGCTCTTACTGAGGTCCAGGTGGATGCTGATTGTGGGTTGTGGCCAACGTCATGGTTTTAAATGCTTACATTAAAAAGATGGAAAGATCTCAAATTAGTGGCTTAATATCACTTCAGGAAACTAGAAAAAGAAGCAAAAGCAAACCCAAAACTAGAAAAGAAAAGAAAAAAAAAAACAAAGTTCAGAACATTAGTAAGCAAAATGTAAATAAACTAAACAATACAGAAGATCAGTGAAACAGAGTTAGTTCTTGGAAGAGATAAACCAAATAAATAGACCACTAGTTATGTTAACCAGGAATAGAAAAGGAGCTGAAATAAGCTCAATTAGAAAAGAAAAAGGACACATTACAACTGATTCCACAGAAATATAAAATATCTGTGATTACTATTAAAACCTCTAACCATTAATGGATAAAATTTTGAAACATATAAATTCCCAAAACTGAATCAGGAAGAAACATAAATACTGAACAGACAAATAATAAACAGTGAGATTGAAACAGTAATAAAAAACTTCCCAACAACAAAAAAGAAGCCCCAGCCCAAACAGATTAACAGCCAAATTTTATCAGATCTACAAAGAAAAAGTGGCACTAATTCTACTGAAATAATTTAATAAAATTTAGGAGGAAATTTTCACTAACTTATTCTTTGAAACCAGTATCACTTTGATACTAAAGCTAAGAAAGTACAAAACATAAAAAGAATATAAATGTAAAATTCTCCACAAAACAATAGCAAAAAGAATTCACAGTATATCCGGAAGATAATCCACCATTATCAAGTCAATTTCATCCTAGCGATGCAAGAATAGTTCAACATATGGAAATCAATAAATGTAGTTCACTACATAAACATAATTAAAATCGATGACCATATGATAATTTCAAAAGGTCCAAAAATGCATTCAATAAAATTCAGTACCACTTTATGATAAAAATCCTGAACACTCTAAGCATAGATGAAACGCACCTCAAAACAATAAAAGCTAAATATGATAAACCAGTGGTTGCAATCCATAGTAACTATATTAAAGGGCCACGGTATTAGAAAGGTTGAAAACCACTGTGATAAACCCACAGTCTGGTGGCACCATAGCTCAGTGGGTAGGGCGCTGGCCACATACACTGAGAGTAGCAGGTTTAAACCTGGCCTGGGCCAGCTAAAACAACAATGACATCTGCAACAACAAAAAAGTAGCCAGGCATTGTGGTAGGTGCCTGTAGTCCCAGCTACTTGGGAGGCTCAGGCAAGAGAATCACTTAAGGCCAAGAGTTGGAGGTTGCTGTGAGCTATGATGCTACAGCACTCTATCAAGGGTGACAGCTTGAGACTGTCCAAAAACAAAAAGAAAACCAAAAAAAAAAAAAAAAGAAAATAAAAGAAAAAAAAAAAAAAAAACATCCATAACAAAAGAATTAGCCTTTCCTTTCAAGATTTGAAGCCAGGCATTGACTTTTTTCTGGCTATGAACATCCTAGATGGTATGTTCTTCCACTGGAAGGCTGTTTTGTCTACACTGAAAATATCTTTAGTATTGGCAGCTTATTAATGATCTTTGCTAGATCTTCTGGATAACTTGTTGTAGCATCTATATTAGCATTTGCGGCTTCACTTAGCATATTTATATTATGGAGATGGCTTCTTAAATGTTCTGAACCAACCTCTGCTAGGTTCAAACTTTTTTTCTGAGGATTCCTTACCTCTCTCAGCTTCATAGAACTAAAGAGAATTACAACCTGGCTCTGGATTAGGCTTTGGCTTAAGTAAGTATTTTGTCTGGTTTATCCTCCTATCTAAACCACCAAAGCTTTCTCCCTATCGGAAGTAAAGCTGTTTTGCTTCCTTACCATTCATGTGTTCACTGGAATAACACTTAATTTCCTTCAAGTACTTTTCCTTTGCATTTACAACTTGGCCGACTGTTCAGTGCAAGAGGCCTACCTTTTAGCCTGTCTTGGCTTTCAACACTTCTTCCTCACTAAGCTTAATAATTTCTACATTTTGATTTAAAGTGAGAGATGTGCAGCATTTTCTTTCACTTGAACACTTAAAGGCTATTGCTTGGTTATTAATTGGCCTACTTTTATTGTTATGTCTCAGGAAATATGGAGGCCTGAGGAGAAGGAATGAGACAGAGAAATGACCAGACAGTTTATAGCAGTCAGAGAACACATCCAGTACTTATCAATTAAGTTCACTGTCTTACATGGGTGCAGTTTATGACTCTCCCTAATAATTACAATAGTAATATCAAAGATTATCAATCACAGATCATCATAAAACATATAATGGTCATGAAAATGTTCGAAACATCATAAGAATTACCAAAATGTGACACAGAGACATGAAGTGAGCACAGGCTGTTGGAAAAGTGGTGCTGATAAGACATGTTATATGTAGGGTTGCCACAAATCTTTAATTTGTAACAAAAGAAAATGCAGCACCTGTGATGTGCAGTAAAGCAAAGCACAATAAAAAAAGGTATGCCTGCAAATACCAAGTAAGTAGATGAATGCACTGTGCATATCTGAATCTCAGAAGAATGTTAGAGAGAAAAAAAGAACCTGAGAAGGATCAGCCAATAAGTTGTAAGGAATTCTAGGGAGTTTCAAATGTGGAGTGATCAATTCAGTAAAATATTGATGTCAAAAAGGTCAAGTAAGATGAAAACTGAAAAGTGTGTACTAAGCAACATGCACGTCTTCTAGATTTAACAACATGAAAGTCAATAGAGACTAATTAGGCAAAAGATATTTCAGTGGTGTGATGAAGACTGAAGCCATAGAAGGGGGAATGGAAAGTGAGGACATACAATTTATATATATATATATATATATATATATATATATATATATATATATATCTGTGGGTAAATCTTTTTTTTTATAATAATGGCTATAGATCAATAACAGAGAAGAATATGATATACATACAATTTTATTTTAAATGGGAGACAAGCATCTTTGAATACTGATTATAAAGTTACTATAGAGAAGGGGGAAGAGATAATGAGTAGAACACATACAACAAAATCTTTGTTAGCATGAAGGCTATTTTTCTATTGTAAGTAAAGGTAATAGAATAAAATAAACATAGATCCAAGTGGGTTCAAATATTTGGTATAATAAGGTGGATAATGTCTCTCTGAGGGCTATTTTGTATGTGAAAGATGAACATGGAAAATATTAGAAAGTGGAAGGTAAGTTTGGTGGGTTAGAAGAAAGAAAAATCTAGTCTTTGAAGAAAGAGAGAGCAAATTTATTAAGGAAATACAGTAAAATTTTTGAAGTGTTTAGTGCCAAGTTGGTAAATTGTCATAATTTTTTAAGTAATTTCCAGTTTTTCAGTCTGAACCTTTCAGTTGCAATGACAGATTATGGGGATATAATAATTCATTCAGGGTTGGCATAATATTGTACTGGTAGTGTAAAAGAATAAGGGCAAGAAATGAGTATTAACATTTGTGAAAGGCTGATGAAATGAACCATCAAATGTAATCTGAGTAGGGAGAAGGTGAAGTAGAAGAGGTCTGGGGGACAGAGAGAAAATGAAAAGGAGGTCTTGATAAATTAGAAAAGCTATTTCAGCCAAGGTGTTTGGGCAAATGAACTAGAATAACAGAAAGTGTGTCACAGAGTGGGATGTCTGAATTAGGAATTTCAAGGGGAATGAAATTTCTGATGACAATGAGGTAGGTCTAGCATGTGACTGGCAATGGACGGCTGAGCTAGAATGGAAAAGAGTATTTTTGCCTTATATAAGGTGCCATAAATTTTATATGCAGTTTAAAATAGTTGGCTATTTTAATCCATATTTAATTAATTTTTTGTATATAGCAAGAGTTAGAGATCCTGTTACATTCTTCTGCTTGTGGCTATCCAACTTCCTAGCATTATTTATTAAACAAGGCTTCCTTTCCCCAGTGTATGTTGCTGTCTTCTACTTTTGAAGATAAGTTGGTTGAAAGATTTAAATTTAATGTATAAAAATATAGTAAAAATGTAGAAAAAACTCTTTTAGACATCAGCATAGGCAAAGAATTTATGATGAGTACTCCAAAATAATCAACACATTGAATCTCACAAAGGCATAAATGTAGTCATGATCTATGTATATACGACTTAATAAAAAAAGGCAAATATAGCAACAACAAAAATAAATTAATGGGACTTAATTAAATTGAAAAGATTCTATACAGCAAAGGAAATAATCAACTGAGTGAATAGACAATCTATAGAATGGGAGAAAATATTCAGAAACTCTTCATTTGTCAAAGGACTGATATCTATAACTTATGAAGACTTAAATCAGAAAGAAAAGTCCCCTATAGACAAAAGTCTCTGTATGGGTGATTAAAAATGCCCTGATAACTTGCATTTTGCCTGCCAGTCATTTTATACAAAAGGTGGGCAAAAGACAAACAAAAGTTTTTCAAAAGACATACGGCCAACAAACATATGAAAAAGTAAAAAAAATAATAGATGTTGCATGAATGCAGAGAGAAAGGAATGCTTATACAATGGAACTGCAAACTAGTACAACCTCTAAGGAAAACAGTACAGAGATTCTTCAAAGAACTAAAAGTAGACCTACCATTTGATCCAACAATCCTACTGTTGAATATCTACCCAAAGGAAATAAAGACATCTTATCAAGAAGACACTTGCACTCAAATACTTATTGCATTACAATTCACAATTGCAAAGATGTGGAATCAAACTAAGCAGTCTTCAATTCATGAAGAAAATGTGATTGTGTGTGTGTCTGTGTGTGTGTCTGTGTGTACACCATGTAGTACTACTCAGCCATAAAATGGAAAGAAATGACATTTGCAGCATGTGTGTGGAACTGGAGAACATTATCCTAAGTGAAGTGTCTTAGTAAAATAAGTGTCAAGTATTCTCACTAATAAGTGGGTGCTAATAGATGAATACATGTGAGCAAGAAGTGACATAAAGGACATGAGAAACCAAGCAGAGGAGAGGGCAGACAGATGAGTGTAGAATAAAAACCTACCTATTGGGTACAATGAACACCATTTTGGTGATGGTCACACAGAAACCTGTCTTAAGAATTATGTAAGAGGGCAGCACCTGTGGCTCAAAGGGGTAGGGTGCCAGTTCCATATGCCGGAGGTGGCGGGTTTAAACTCAGCCCTTGCCAAAAACTGCAAAAAAAAAAAAAAAAAAAAAATTATATAAGAGATTCATATAACAAACATTTGTACTACCTTACTTAATATGTTGAAATAAAATACAAGCATGTGTTTGTGGTTCTTTGGAAAAAGGAGAGTTAAAGACCAAGAACGGTCTCTGTATGGGTGATTAAGAATGCCCTGACAACTTGCATTTTACCTGCCAGTCATTTTATACTTGCTTTAAATGGAAGAAAGTGCCTTTGTTCCTAGGTTCCTGGTCCAGATACCTTTTTCAGGGTACTTTAAGTTGTATGGAAGATTGTCCCAATTTATCATTTTCTACTAAAAAATTAAATGATGAGTCATTTGCCTGATTTCCTACTTTGGATCCTTTGATATATATACTCCAAATCTCTCTGTTCCTCCATGGATGTCTCTTCTCTTTCACATCCTGAATTGGCTTGTTTTGCAAAAACTGGAAAATGAAGGCAAAAATTCTTGCTATTTTTTAAATGTATCATGACATATAATATTTCAGTATTAAAAATGGTTCCTGCAAAATTTCTAGTTTATTTTCTTCTTTTGCTTAGCATAAACCAAGCCCACTGCAGACTGGTGGGTGTCCTGGCAACAAAGTATAGGATTAGGAATTCAGAGAAATTTCTTTGAGCTGGTAAAGCAAGTCACAGAACTTGAACTGTTCCTGAACTCGTGTTGTTTCACAAGCCCACAAGTTAAAATGCCTGAGACTATAGATTAATTAATTTTGCTAATTTTCAGGCTAAAACTTATTAGTTCTTCCTCATTTCTCTCTGAAAATAGCTTTAAAAGCAGATAGCAACAGGATTCAGGATGAATGGTTCTGCATTCCTTTGTTTGGATGAGCTCCACCTCTTGTTCGTAGCTCAACCCATTTTCTGGCCTTGTGATTCTGCCCACCTACCTACATATCAGGTTTTCTTCTAGTCCTCTCTCTGATCTTTCTGATACTGGACTTTCCCCTAGTACATTAATGTATACAGTGGGTATCTTTGTGCAGTTTCTGTCATATCATTCTTAAATGGCTAATTTAGTTGGCTTTGTGTCAAAACCAATTTCTCTGTCTCAGTTGAAATCTCCTCAAAGGCAGGGTCTGCATTGTCTATATTTTGAATTTCTTATGCAATAAAATCTGCAGTAAAACTGAATAGAACCTTGGTTATCTCACTTTCTTATAAATGTTCCTTGTACTTTGAGAAGCAAATTACTAAAAACTAGCTAACATCAGAGATTTATTCAAACCCACATGTATATTATAAACTCCCAGGCTCTGTTTTAGGATCAACTCATAATGAGCCCATTTGATACCATATTCCTCTCCTTCTGTGCTTTCAGCAGAAATGGCTAATGGAGAATGAAGTCATGTTCCCACTTAGAAAGTCAGTCCTTAACTTTGGCTTCACTATCCTGCTCTCACTTTTGATTTTTTAAAATTTATTTATTTTTATAGTAATAATAACACTTAACATGAAACCTGTAGTGTTTACAGATTTATGGCATATAATTCAATACTTAACTATAGTCACAGTGTTGTACTCTAGAAGTTAATCATTGCATTACTGAAACTTTATATCCATTGATCAGCATTCTCCAATGCCCCCTTTCTGTGTCAATCATTTTTGTCTACCTATATAAGTGGCTCCCCAAAGTTGCTACACATTAAGAAACAGAGGGGTTATAAAACTCTCAATGCCAATAATGTACACAATACTAATCCAATAATATCTGGATATAGGAACAAGGTATGACTATTTAAAAAATATCTTCAGATAATTCACATGTGCAACAAAGTTTGGAACCACTGCCTAGGCCCACATTCATGCTTTTAACTTTCTTTTAGACATCTACATGGATCCTCAGATTCTCAAACTCAGTTTCTGAAAATTCATCTCATTATCTCTCCACCACCACCTGCTGACCCAATCTGCTGTTACTCCCAAATTCCATATTTTTTATATTAGTCCTGTTACCCAGACCTCAAATGCAGGAGTTATCAATTGGTGAAACAACTACTATAGATTATACTTCATTTTTATTTTTAGTTTCATTTTATTTCAAAATATTAAGGGGTAGAAATGCTTTTGTTACCTGAATAGCTTTATAATACTCCTGATGTGGAATTCATTTTTGTCTTTTCCTGTCTACTAACTGGCTCATTCAAGGACTCATTACATCTCACTTGGGTCATAACAGCACACTGAAACCTCGACTTTTGTAACCTTAACTTTTGTACAGTTTAGATTCTACATATCAGTGCAGAACTCTTAGGAAGGCATTACTTTGGAAACTGACATCCTATTGCAAATGTTGCAAATGGATAACTCCTTTTCTGAGCACTAGATATTGTAGTGCTCAGAAAAGGAGCACTACATGGCAGTACTTGGCTTGAGTTTAGGAGCAATATTATTCTGAAGCAAAATGTACATATTTTAGTTATAGAATTACACTCAGCGTGATGAGATGCTCACAATATAAAAGTCCCACAGGAACTAAGAGACCAGTCATGGAAATAGCATACTGATGTTCCCATCTCATGCTCACTGCAGCGTGTAAGTGTTTTAAGTGGAGTGATAGACAAAAAAAGTCACAATGTTTAAAAAATGTTATTTTTCCTTTTCTATTGAGTATATATAATTAAATATGCATTTGCTAAATGTCTATGAGTGTGTCTGTGTGTAATATGGCTCCACTTTAGTGTATAATGATTCCCCCGCCCACATTTTTGCTCAACTCTAATTCATTATACACACTGCTGCCAGGTGACTCTTTTTTAAACAGTTTCATTGTATGATTTTTCAGTTCAAAAAATCATCATTTGTACCCCATAACGTACTGAATTAAGTGAAAAATTCCTCAGTCTGTCATTCAATGTCCTCTGTGATGTGGCTCTGAGACTGCGTCTCTAGTTTTTTCAAGAGCTGCTCCCCTTCATGAATAATGTGCCCCAGCCAACCTGAAGTATTTATTTTCATTTTGATACCTTTATACTGTTATTCATGCTGCCTATTCCGTTCACTACCATCTTATCTATACTTCCTGCAATACTATTTATACTTCGAGGTTTGAATGGAAATTTGAAGATTTGTCACAGAGCTCTTTTCTATTGCTTCAATATCTGTTTATCTATCTATGCGCTTACGTCTACAACTATCTATAACTATGTATCTTATCCCATCCTGGAATGTGTTTTTTCTGGAAAGCTTTGAAAGTATTTATATATATATATATATATATATATATATATATATATATATATATATATATATATATATATATATCTCTCTCACTATGACAAAAACAATCTATCACACACACAAACAGTCAATAAATAAAAAATAAAATCAATATCGC
>CAUYPK010130970.1:0-21403 GCA_963574355.1 Loris lydekkerianus | reverse complement strand
AGTATAAGCCGAGGTGGAAAATGCAGCAGCCACTGGTAAATTTCAAAAATAAAAATATATGCCCAAAACAATTACAATAATTGAGGAATCAGTAGGTTAAATGCTGATACCCTCACATCAGATACAGCTGAAGCTCTGTTTGGACTTACACATGATGAGGAGGAATCCAGTTTTGAAGGATTTTATTTAACCTTTGTGATTTAGCTTGATTACCTGTTAAGCTAAGCGCACCGAATCAAATAACCTGTATGACCCGAGTATAAGCCAAGTTCGGGTTTTTCGGCACAAAAACTCGGCTTATACTCGAGTATATGTGGTGAATTTACTGATCAGGTATTATAAAAATATAGAGAAAACAGTTACTTTTCTGATAGCATTTTGAACTTTGAATCATTTGTTATGCCCAAGGCCTCCAGAAAAACTTCTAAAGCCTGTATTCAGTACTATCCAGGGGTCCTCAAACTACGGCCCATGGGCCACATGAGGCGGTGTGATTTGTATTTGTCTGTTTTGGTTTTTTTACTTCAAAATAAGATACGTGCAGTGTGCATAGGAATTTGTTCATAGTTTTTTTTTAAACTATAGTCTGGCCCTCCAACGGTCTGAGGGACAGTGAACTGGCCCCCTGGCTCCCTCCCTCCCTCTCAATATGTTGCCCTTGGTACAGTGCCATGGTGTCACAGCTCAGAGCAACCTCCAACTCCTGAGCTGAGGTGATTCTCTTGACTCAGCCTCCCGAGTAGCTCAGACTGCAGGTGCTCACGACAACGCTCAGCTATTTTTTGTTGCGGTTTGTCTGGGGCCAGGTTCAAACTCGCCACCTTGGTATATGGGGCGGGCACCCTATCCACTGAGCCACAGGCCCTAGAACACAGTGTTCTAGCCACTGCCCTAGAACACTGTTTTACAAACTACAAGTTGTGACTGAGCAGTTGGTTGTGTGTAGTTAGTGTAGTGAGTGATAAAAAGCATTTTTGAAAAATACAGAAGAAAATAAAGCATATCATGTATGGTAAGATTGTTTTGTGAAATCTATTTTAATTATATATTTATGCATGTGTATGTAGCATCATGGTATAAAGACATAATTCTTGCTGTGGGTTACACCAAAAGAAATAGAAAGCCACAGATTTTTAGTAAATTGCAAAAGCAGTATGAGCTACATGTTCTACATGTATAGTTCTTGAAAAAAGTTGAGATTTTTTTTTTAAATTTTTATTTATTTATTTATTTATTTTCGCAGTTTTTTGGCCAGGGCCAGGTTTGAACCCGCCACCTCCAGTATATGGGGCCAGCGCCCTACTCCTTGAGCCACAGGCGCCGCCTGAAACAAGTTGAGATTTTAATTATTGGCTTTGAGAAGCATTAAATTTTTAAAATATTTTTGGCTTTGTATTGTCAAGAACTAATTTTAGAAAGCATTCTGCAAATTTATAAGGCCTTCTGACAGATTATTGGATTTGGCAACATGTTCCAACTATAATTCTGTTTCATTAAACACCACTGTTTACATGAGCAACAATGTGTCAGTAACAACAATGTCCCAACAATGAAATTCTATTTAAGAAATGTCAATTTTCTGAAAGTCAAACAAAATTGGTTATATTTTAGTATGACACTGCTTAACTGAACATTAATTTGGTGCGTAGTTAATTGGGAAATGCCTGCCTCATTCATGGTGGTTTTCACCCTCTAAAACAGTGGTTCTCAACCTTCCTAATGCTGTGGCTCTTTAGTACAGTTCCTGTGGGTCGCACAGGTTGAGAACCGCTGCTCTAAAAGAAACTAACATTTCAGAATAGACAAGCTGGAATGTTGAGTTCATTCAGTTGAGACTTACATGCCTAGTAGACACATAAAATATTCATACTAAAATATTTAAGACTAATTCTAGTCAATTTATTTCAGATTAAATTTAGTGGAAGCGTTCATGGAAGATGCAGAGTTGAGGCAGAGTTTACAAGAAGATTTACTTCGTCGCTTCCCAGATCTTAACCGACTTGCTAAGAAATTTCAAAGACAAGCAGCAAACTTACAAGATTGTTACCGACTCTACCAGGGTATAAATCAACTCCCTAATGTTATACAGGCTCTGGAAAAATATGAAGGTAACAAATGATCTCTTTTGTTGGTTTGTTTTTCTTCCCTCTTACAGTATATACTTGGCAAATGTGCTGTCCTTACAAAGTTGATGGCAGTGATTCACTCCTATAACACATTAAATTTTTCTAATGACAGGCTGTGTTCACCTATGCTTTGTGACAGGAGATAGGAGACATCTTAGTTTTTTTGCTTTTTAAAAATGATTGTTAGAGTTACTGAGTTTATTATTAAGTTCTATTGCACTACCAGAGGCAGTTAAACAGGATTTGATGGCCGAAGAAGACTGATAGGACCAAAAATGACAGTGCTTACACATGTCAGTTTATTAGAGGAGAAGGGAATAATCCAGTAGCAGCAGTAAAGTTAGGATATGCACTACAGTCAGAGGTGGTCACAGCAAGTTGTCCAAAGAGGTCAGGTGCAGGTACTGATTGTCTTGTTCTTTTGTAAAGTTTGTGTTGGGATGTGTATTTTCTCAGATCAGGATGTGTATATAGGACACTGTGTAACCAGGGAGCCAACAGAGCCTTAGCTAGGCCTCTCTCATATAGTAAATGGAAAGCCTTTTATTTTTCTGAGAAAGTACTGGCCTTGAGTTTGGAACTCCCATAATTTTGTTTCCCCACCCTTTATTCTCACTTTGCTTTAATCTCTGTATTGGCTCATTACCACCAAATGTTTAAAAATACTCACATCTGGCTCGGCACCTGTAGCTCAGTGGCTAGGGGCCAGCCACATACACTGAAGCTGGTGGGTTCAAGCCCAGGCCTGCCAAACAACAATGACAACTACAACTACAACAACAACAAATAACTGGGTGCTATGGCAGGCACCTGTAGTCCCCGCTACTTGGGATGAGGCAAGAGAATTGCTTAAGCACAAGAGTTGGAGGTTGCTCTGAGCTGTGATTCCATGGCACTTAACAAGGGCAACATAATGAAACTGTCTCAAAAAACAAAAAAAATACTTGTATCCTTTTTTTTTTTTACTGTTTTTTTTGCTGGGGGCCAGGTTTGAACCCGCTACCTCCTTTGAGGGAGGGACTGGCGCCCTACTCCTTTGAGCCATAGGTGCTGCCCCATCTATCCTATTTTAAAAAGGTACTTTTGTCCCTAGTTTTTATTTAATACATTCATTTCTATTCCCAGCCAAGTTTTTGAAAGTCTGTACTTACTATCTTTCATTCACTTGTCTTGTTTTCAGCCTTGATCACAGAACTGAAGTGACATTTGCTAGGTGACCTATTTTTTGCTAAATTTAGTGAATATAGTCTAGTCTCTACGAATTTGACTGCCTTGATCTTCCTGAAACTCTCCTTTCTTTCTTTCTTTCTTTCTTTCTTTCTTTCTTTCTTTCTTTCTTTCTTTCTTTCTTTCTTTTTTTTTTTTTTGAAACAGAGCCTCAAGCTATCTCAAAAGCTTGAGAGTTGAGTAGAGCTGTGGCATCACAGCTCACAGCAACTTCCAACTCCTGGGCTTAAGCTATACTCTTGCCTCAGCCTCCCAAGTACCGGGACTACAGGTGCCCACCACAACACCTGGCTATTTTTTGGTTGTAGTTGTTGTTTGGCAGGCCCAGGTTGGATTCGAACCCACCAGCTCTGGTGTATGTGGCTGGCACCTTAGCCTCTTGAGCTACAATCGCCGAGCCTGAAACTCTCCTTTCTAGGATTTTGTTAACTTTTTTGTGTTCCTTGTTTTCATTTTATTTTATGGTTATTCCTCTTTATCCTTGTTTTTTTGCCTTTTCCTTAAGTGTTTTCCTCACCCTTTCAAGTTCTGTTTTTACTTAATACAGGAACTTTAAAGCTGGGATTCTTGAATGAATTCGTGGAGTCTTCCTAAAATTTTATGCACAATTTTGTATATATATGTATTTTTTCTGGAGAAAGGATCTGTCCCTTAGATCAAATATTTAAAGCATATGTTAACAGTCCCTTTGTCCAAAAGTAAGAACTGCTCGACACACATTTTTTTGGGTCATCTTTCTCACTTTCTGGGATAATTGTGGAAGTTAGGAATTGGGAATGGGGCCAGTTTGGCTGCCTTCTTCAACCTCCCTGTATAGGCATGTTCTAAAATACTGGCGAGTTTTGCAACAAGTTAATAATTTCCTACTTTTGTGGTATTACATTTAACTTACAAACATGTGAGAGATCATAACATTATGTTTGGTAGTTGTCCAGTTAGGTATTTGAAGTCTTGTAGCTTGGAAAGCATTAGAGGGAAGAGACTGTTTAAGGTTGTGGCCTAGAGCGGTGTTCTTGTATATAGAATATTTGTGATTCTAGTGTAGCCTGGTCATTGGGAACCTGAAGGAGCGCTTGAGCTTTTGTTTTGTTCTTTTTTTAAAGAATGGCATTTTGCAGAGTTCAGCATACTTCCTTAGCATATTTATTTCAAGAAGAAAAATCTAAAGAGAAAAAAAAAAAGAAAATCTAAAGTGGGACTAATTTGTTTGTTTTTTTAATTTTTTAAAACTTTATCAAATTAATATGAGTATTTAGGTTACATTGTTCTCAGGGTAAAGTTCCATTTGTAGAAGAGCCCCTCACCCAGGGGGTGTGCTCGCCCATGTGCACATTAGGTGAGATCCCGCCTCATGCCCTCCCTCCTTCTGCCATACGTCCTCCCCCTGCCCTCCTCCTGCTTCCCTCAACCCCTGAACTGGACTATAATAGGGTCTTAATGTTCTTAGGAGCATGTAATTGTTTTTATATTGACTTCATATTAGTATGAAGTACATTGGATATCACTAAGAAGAATGTATTTGAACTCCATCCAGGTAAATGTAAAACATGTAACGTCTCAGGTGGCGCCTGTGGCTCAAATGCGTGGGGTGCTGGCCCCATATGCTGGTGCTGGCCCCATATGCTGGAGGTGGCGGTTTCAAACCCAGCCTTGGCCAAAAACTGCAAAAAAAAAAAAATACAAAAAACCATGTAAAGTCTCTATCTTTTTTAATGGCTGCATAATATCCATGGTATACATATACCACAGTTTGTTGATCTATTCATGGGTTGATGGGCACTTAGGTTGCTTCCACGACTTGGTAATTATGAACTGAGCTGCAGTAAACATTCTAGTGCAAATGTCTTTGTGGTGAAATGATTTTTGTTCTTCTTGGATAGATGCCCTGTAATGGGATTGCAGGGTCAAATAGAAGGTCTACTTTTAGATCTTGGAGGATTCTCCATACTTATCTCCAAAAGGGCTGTGTTAGTTTGTAATCACACCACAGTGTAGAAGTGTTCTCTTCTCTCCACATCTACCCCAGCATCTGATGTTTTGGGACTTTGTGATATCACCTAACCCCTAATCTTGCTGGGGTTAGGTGATATTTTAGAGTGGTTTTGATTGTATTTCTCTGATGATTAAAGACGATGAGCATTTTTTCATGTGGTTTTTGGCCAATCATTGTCATCCTTGGAAAAGTTGCTATTCAAATCTCTTGCCCACTTATAGAGAAGGTTGTTTGCATAAAGTGGGACTAATTTGTGATAGACCAAATGCACTATTTTTAAAAATAAGTCATGACTTTAAAGTTCTATTTATTTATAAGCAAACAAACAGGGTCTTACTCTTGATGCCTGTGCAGTGGTATCACCATAGGTCAGTGTAGCCTCAAACTCCCGGGCTCAAGCAGTTCTCCTGCCTCAGCTTCCCAAGCAGCTGGGATTACAGGTATGAACCCCTATACCTGGCTAATACTTAAATTTTTTTTGTAGAGATGGGGTTTCACTATTGCTCAGGCTGTTCTAGAACTCCTGGCCTCAAGTGATCTTTCTACCTCAGCCTCCCAAAGTGCTTATAAGTGTGACCCACTGTGCTTGTTGGCGACAGAATCTTACTCTGTTGCTCAGGCTAGTGTGCTGTGGTCTTTAAAAGCTTAGCTCACAGCATCCTCAAACTTGTGGGTTCATGCAGTCCTGCCTCAACCTCCTGAGTAGCACCTGTACAACACCTGGCTAATTTTTCTATTTTTAGTAGAGATGGGGTCTTGCTCTTGCTCAGGCTGGTCTTGAACTCCTGAGCTCAGGTGATCCTCCTGCCTCAGCCTCCCAGAGTGCTAGGATTATAGACATAAGCCCCTGAGCCTGCCCAATTATTGAATATTTTAATATATTGGTGGAAATTGAGTATGCTCTCCTGCTATTTTGTGATTTTTTGTTTGTTTGATTAACTCTAAGCTTAATGTTACCTTAATATCATTCCTGGGGAAAAAAAACAAACTGAAAATAAAGTGAATTCAGAGACCAGTAGGGGGCAGCAACAGTATGGAAAGCAGATTTGCATTGAGTGATAAAAGCTCTCTCATTTTCCTTTTTTAAAAAAATAGAGATAGGCTTTGGTCTGTTCACCAGACTGGAGTGATATACAGTGGGCCCAAGTGATCCTCTTGCCTCAGGCTCCCAAGTGGCTAAGACCACAGGTGTGCTCCACCACACCTGGCTAATTTCTCTTATTTTTTGTAGAGAATGGGTTTCACTGGGTTGCCCAGGCTAGTTTCAAACTCACTTGAACTCAAGTGATCTCCTGTCTCAGCCTCCCAAAGTGCTAGGATTACAGGTATGAGCCACCACTATGGCCAAGAAATAAATATGTGTGTGTGTATTTTTTTTCTTTTTTGAGACCCAGTCTCACTTTGTTGCCCCTGGTGGAGTGCTGTAGCATCATAGCTCACAGCAACCTCAAACTCTTGTGCTCAAGCCGTTCTTTTGCCTTAGCCTCCCAAGTATCTGGGACTATAGGTACCTGACGCAACACCTGGCTATTTTTAGAGACAAGGTCTTGCTCTGGCTGGGGCTGGTCTCGAATTCATGAACTCAGACAATCCACCTGCCTTGGGCACCCAGAGTGCTAGGATTACTGGCATGAGCCACCATACCTGGCCTTGAGAAATGTATTTTCATTGTTACTTAGTGCATGCCACATACACACTGCCTATGTAAAAAATAAATTGTATGAAACTGAAGCAGTGAATACACTGGAAATGATCGTGTGAGACTTTTCTATTTTATTACAGAGGTGAATCTTTGGATTTTGCCTTTAAAATCCATTTCTTCAAGTAAACCTACCAAGTCTTTAGATTGGCTAAACTCTTTCCCTGGTCATGTGTTTCCAGAACACTCTGTATTTTCCTATTATCTTACTTGCAATCTTTTTCATAATTAATTTGTTGAATGGCTGTGTCTCTCCTTCCCCACTCAAACCCTACAAGCATAGCAGGATGTGCATGAGGAGTGAGCATACTATGCAAATTTCTAGCACATAGTAGGCCCTTAGTAACTTATTTTGGGAGAGTGAGAAGGAAGGTACCATTTAATGTGGGAGGAGAATATGAATGAACATTCATATTTATATTAGAGGAAAAACTGAAAATTAACCAGCATAAGAATGGGGAACTACTTAGTGAATGGTGAACGGTTGTACCAGGTATTCGAGATGCTTTGTCTTGTCATTGTTGTTTTAGAAATCGTGAAAGCTTGCTGCTGTGTACCTTATTTTACTTTAGTCTCTCTACTGATAAAGACATATTAGCAAAAATTGCTTAATGGTTTACATCATAATGAAGGACCAATAGCTAGAGATTCTTAGAGAATATTAGGAAAGAGAAGCAGAAAATAAGAAAAGGTTCAGTAAACACTTGGTGTCCTCACTGTGTTCTAGACACTGCTAGTTGTCAAGGCTGGGACAGGAACAAAAATAAAATCTTATCTCTGAAAACAAGAAAAATAGACACTAAACAAGTACTCCCACAGCAGCTAAAAATGTGGTTTTGATGTTATGAAAGGAAAATTCTAAAATGTTATATCAAGAAAATACAGTATTTGATATGTTTTTTGATAATACACAAGCCAAAGTCGTTTTCATAGGTGTTTTTTCCATTTGCAAGGTAAGCTCTCTAGATTCAATAAAGATGGTCTCCTTAGTATTCCTTTCAACTTACAAATAAGTAGCCTGAACATAGGCAAGGTGGAGAAAATAAGTCCCAGAATTATAGTTAATAGATTAATTATGGTTTAGATTTATAAGCTGGCCTGGGCAGTATTCCAGGAGTGTATCTTAATGAGCCACTTAATCTTGATAGGCTTATGGGTTTTCAGTTTATTCTGAAAT
Organism: Loris lydekkerianus; assembly: GCA_963574355.1. Taxonomy (NCBI): domain Eukaryota; kingdom Metazoa; phylum Chordata; class Mammalia; order Primates; family Lorisidae; genus Loris; species Loris lydekkerianus. The sequence goes on along the minus strand of CAUYPK010130970.1, from coordinate 13,181 downwards.
TTCTTACTGTTTTTATATAGTAAGTGATAATTTAATGGTGATTAAATTATGCTTTGGATTGTTATATGGATGTTAAATACTTATGCTTATTGACCGAAACATGGCAGCAATTGATGAGGTACATAGCTGTATTTTTTCTTATCACCCTCGGTAGAGTGCTGTGGCATCACAGCTCACAGCAACGTCCAACTCCTGGGCTTAAGCAATTCTCTTGCCTCAGCCTCCCAAGTAGCTGGGACTACAGGCGCCTGCCACAATGCCCAGCTATTTTTTTGTTGCAGTTTGTCCGGGCCCGGTCTCGAACCTGCCACCCTCGGTATATGGGGCCAGTGCCCTATTCACTGAGCCACAGCACTGCCCATAGCTGTATTCTTGAAAATGAAATCTATCTTTCTTTTTTTTTTTTGAGACAGAGCCTCAAGCTGTCGCCCTGGGTAGAGTGCTGTGGTATCACAGCCCACAGCAACCTCCAACTCTAGGTCTCAAGTGATTCTCTTGCCTCTGCCCCCTAAGTAGCTGGGACTACAGGCACCCACCACAACTCCCAGCTATTTTTTGGTTGCAGCCAGCATTGTTGTTTGGCAGGCCCGGGCTGGATTTGAACCCACCAGCTCAGGTGTATGTGGCTGGCTCCTTAGCCGCTTGAGCCACAGGCACCGAGCCTGAAAATGAAATCATAAAGGAGTTGTAATTGAATCTTGCTGACAGTCTGTAATTTTTTTTTTTTTTCCTCTGAGAGAGAGTCTCAAGCTGCGGCCTTGGGTAGAGTGTCACGGTGCATGGCGTCATAGGTCACAGAAACTTCCAACTCTTGGGCTCAAGTGATCCTCTTGCCTCAGTTTTTCTATTTTAAGTAAAGACAGGGTCTTGCTTTTCCTCAGGCTGGTCTCGAGCTCGTGAGCTCAAGCAATCCACTCACCTCGGCTTCCCAGAGCATTAGGATTACAGGCATGAGCCACTGCACCTGGCTAACAGTTTGGAATTCTTAAAAATTATTCAATGACTTGATTACTTGGACATTTCACATTTTGATGCATTTAAAAAGCAAATAATTACTTCTCTGTCAAATTTTGCCTAGATAAGCATTGTGTGTATTAAAGCTAATGACCAACAACTAATCGCTTCATGAGTCCTTTGCTTCCTTCCTTCATAAAATCATTCATTCAACAAGTATTGATTTTCTACTTTGTGTCAAAGAGTAGTCTAGGAGTTACAGGGGTAGATGTGATAGATAAAGTCCCTGTTTTGTGGAGGTTCTGTAATAATGGAAGGGTAGAGTGATGCAGATAATTATGAAATAAATCAGCAAGAATTTCAAATAGTAATAAGTATAATTAAGAAAACATTGATGTGATAAAGTGATTTGTCAGGGTTCAAAATATATCTGGAGACACTACAAAAAGAAGGCTTCTTTAAAGAATTGCTATTTTAAGGTGAGACTTGAACCGTGAGAAGAAACCAACTGTTAAGGTCTTAGTGGTGTGGATGGGGAGGCTAGTGGGTTCTGCTAGTGCAGGTACCTAAACTTGGCATGAGCTTGATTTGTTGAAGGAGTGTAGGAAAGCTAGAGTGGTCAAGCATAAAAGTGGAGAATTGGGGCAAGGCCTGGATGATATTTTAACCTTTATGTACCATTAATCTTTTTGGCTTCTTAGGTAGTCCTTGAACCCTTTCTCCAAATAAAATTCTCCAAATTTTACTTGCATAAAGTAAAACTCATGGAGTTATAAAGGAAGCCAATTTCTATTGAAACATAGTTATCAAAACATAAAACAAATTCTTGAGGGTGGTGCCTGTGGCTCAGTGAACAGGGCACCAGCCCCATATACCGAGGGTGGCAGGTTCAAACCTGGCCCCAGCCAAGTTGCAAACAAAAAATAGCCGGTTATGGCAGGTTCCTGTAGTCCCAGCTACTCAGGAGGCTGAGGCAAGAGAATCGCCTAAGCCCAAAAGCTGGATGTTGCTATGAGCTGTGACACCACGGCACTCTACCAAGGGCGACAAGGTGAAACTCTGTCTCTTAAAAAAAAAACAAAACAAACTGTTGGTGTGGAAATATTCATTCATTCATTCAGACAGAGTCTCTGTTGCCTCAGTCTAGAGTGCTATAGTATCAGTCTGGCTCACAATAACTTCAAATTCCTGGGCTCAAGCAATCCTCCTGTCTCAGCTTCCTGGGTAACTGGGACTATAGAAACCTGCTACAATGTCTGGCTAATTTTTCTATTTTTAGTAGAGAGAGGGTTGCTCTTGCTCAGGCTGTTCTCAAACTCCTGAGTTGAAGGCCTCAGCCTCCCAGAGTTTACAGGGAAGAGCAACCATGCTAGCCCTGTTCTTTTTATTAAGGCATTAAGAACATCTGATAGAAAGTCTTTGAATTAGGAATGATCTTAAATGATACTTTGGAGTAGCTCCCAAAACTATAATATAATGTGATATGAAGATATGCTGGTCTTTTGATAACAAAGACACAGGTACTGGTAATATTACTGTGATTTATTGCCTTTATGAATGATGGAAGGAAATGCTACATTTCACTTTTCTATGTTTATGTACTATTGTGAATTAAAGGGGTCCTTGGATTAAGACCCCAGGATAACTGTGCAGGGCTTTCTAAGCTGTGGTAACTAGTACAAAATGTAGTTTTTCATAACCCAATTGGAAATTGACAACTGAGGTTTAGTACAAGATACAAGTAAGGGAAGGAATTAGGGATACTAGTAAAAATTTGCAGGATAAGTGAGCAGGTGAGCTCAGAATGGGTTGGTAGACTCTGTAGACTCTTCAGAGAGATGCAGCAAAGTGGGCCTGTGTGCTTGAGAGGCTAGAGGACATGTTGAGGGTGAAATAGTTTCTCATTATTTATACAGGTATTTCTGTACTAATACTATGTATATATTTTTGGAAAGCCTTCTTTAAAATCATGTGCTAGAAAAATAGCAAACTGTGGGGAAAATAGGGTTTGAGGCAGACTTGACATGAAGTTTTTAAAACTATCACTAACAAAAGCATTAACAAACTTTAATAAAATCAGTGGCCTCCATTGCATTTGTATCCAGCATCTGGTAACTCTTTGCAGTTTGGAGCTCTTGTTTCTTCCTTTGAGAGGTGTAGGTCAGTGAGGGCCATTTGTTTCTAATGGAGGTCAGTTTCATCAAAATTAAAAACCTAAGAGCGGGGCATAGAATTTTATTTATTTATTTATTTATTTTAAACACTGGTTAATGTTTTAGCACCTTCAGCCTTCCTACATATCTTAACATAGTGGAAAACACAGTGAGCATTAAGCCAACTACTCAGAGCGAGGTCTTCATTGCTAAGGCTTACTCTTGTATTAGAGCTTGCCTGTGATCTCTTCAAAACATTAATAGGCTGGGGAAAAAATTCATGAACTAACACCACCTCTGCATTTTGCTGCCATCATTTCTTTATTTATCAATGCCACGTGAACTGAGTTGGAATAAAGAACCAGGCATTGTAGCACAACAGACAATACGTGGGCAAAGTGTTTTTCATAGTGTGTCTAAATGATGTTTCACACATACGTACTATTTTCTAAATATGTATAGACACTGTTGTGATTAATAATAAAACATTAATTTTTTTTTTTTTTCTTGAGATAGAGTCTCACTATGTCACCCTTGGTAGAACTTCTGTTAAGTGTCAAGGAGTATACTAAGTGATGAATGTAATTATCTCATTTCTTCTTCTTCTGGGTAGCTACTGTTATTATTCCATTGTTTAAAAAAAGAAAAAGAAAAAGGGAGCTCAGAGTAATGTGCTCCAGATAACAGAACCAGTAGGTAGCAGAGCTGGGACTGGCACCCAGGTCTCTATTCCTGTTTTACATTTTATCTTTTCTGTTGTTCTCCTTCTTAAATAATTGTTTAGCAGGCCCCACACTGAATTCGAACCTGCTAGCCGCAGCCCCATTGGTTGGCCCTAACCACTGAGTTATGGGCACTGAACCAAGGAAAGTTCTATTATGTAAAAACTAGGCTTGATTTAACCTTTGTTAATTGGAACACTGTGTTACTAATGGAAATTAGGAATACATGTGTAAAGTAAGCTTAGAGATCTTATTTCCATGTCTTTGACTAAAGTGATAAGAAGTGAAATTCATTTAGTTGTAATTAAGTCTAGTACTCATTGTGAGGAAGATTACAGACAAACCAGAGAGGCAGTGTATTGTTAGTGGGAAACTTCTAGTGCTAGATTACCTCCCTTTCTATAAAATATAGTACTAAATATATTTGAATTAAAACACCTGAGTAAATAGCAACTTTGGAGACCTGCTGTGCTATTTGTACTATTTGTATCAAATAAATGTTGCTTGTTATGTCAGTCAAATTTTTATGGTTTATAGTCTTGTATTTTTAAAAATGAGGTTTTAAAATTTATTTTTTTTATTGCTTTCTTTTAGGAAAACATCAGACATTATTGTTGGCAGTTTTTGCGACTCCTCTTACTGATCTTCGTTCTGATTTCTCCAAGTTTCAAGAAATGATAGAAACAACTTTAGATATGGATCAGGTATGCAATATACTTTGAACTCAGGCAGCAGAATATTTTTGAAAAGCAAAGACCACATTAGAAAAGTTTGCAAATTTCTCTTTTTAGCATTTAATTGTGGTACTGTTTGGCACCTTTGTAGACAGTGGGTATAAGATTAAGTGACAGATAAGACAAGGATTTTTTAAAAAACAACAGTTGTTCTAGTGAATAAAAAATAAAGAGTAATGGAGGAAATGAATATTGGGCATAACTAGCCTGGCTAAACAAAATCTCATAGACAGTTTTACATATGCAGTTGAGTTTTAGTTATCTCCATGAGAGAAGGAAAATTACAGTCACTAGGAAAGAGAAGAGAAGATAGGGGAAAATATAGAACAAGAGAAAACTTCTCTTCTGTTTATTTCCTATATAGAGAAGTTCTTCGGGAGAGGAGGTTAGAGTATGTGCATATCTCCTAAATAGTTGTCATAAATAACTAAAATGTTAACCATGACTCTAAATACTGTTTCCTTCCAAAGTTCTTGTTAATAGAGAACATTTTGGGTTTAATTTAAATGATCTAAATCTTTAGGTCTTTAACAATTTTGAATGGAAATTTGTATATAAAATAAGAATAATTTCTGAAATAGTTGAAAATATCCTTATATGAAAATGAATTTGAAAGCAAGATTTATGAAATGGTAAGGTTTTGTTTTGTGTCTGTGAAAAATTGGTTTATATGAACAAGTTTAATATGATGAGGGCATTGAATATAATGTATTTAAACTGTGTGACTTTGATATTTTGAAATTTTTCTGAATTAAATTTCTATTAAAATGATTATGCAGAGAATATGTGCTTGTATTCATATTAAGGTAACAGCATATTTGCTAATTACTAGGTCTTTGCATTCTTCCTAATGCCTGTGAGTTTACTATTTGTCCTGTGTGATGACTTGTTTGGGTCATTAACACTTAAACAAGTTAAATCGCATTTGTTCTGTGCTGTCTGGATTTAAAAGTGCATAACTGTGTGTAGGAGGTATAGTATATCTTATGTCATTGATAGGGCAGTCTTTTCCATTTACTTGCAGGTCAAACAACCAAAAACCTTGTATTATTATCCTTCGTTTAGGAAAACTTGCATTTTGGCTATTTTCTCTTCCATTAGTGGAGTGATTTTAGGTGCTTGATAGATAAGGAACTTTTTTGGTCAGCAAGAGGCAGAAATACTGTTCCAAGACACCTGGATGCTGAATGTGTTTTACACATGCCTTTCTGAGGATGTAGCCTTGCTTGGTATGATGGGGCAGAGTGGGGTATTTGTAAAAATTCCCTTCAGAGATGTCCAGCTTTTTTTTCTTTTGCATACATTGGAAAAAGAGCTGTCTTGGGCCACACATTAATACACAAACACTAAAGAAAGCTGATTAGCATAAAAAAGGTCTGCATACTTTTCATGATACCATACACCACTGATAAGCAAAAAAAAAAAAAAAAAATCACACAAATCAGTATTTCCTTCCTTCTTTTCTTCCTTCCCTCCCTTCCTCCCTCCCTTTCTGAATCTCACTCTGTTGCCCTCCATAGAGTGCTATGGTATCATACTCACAGCAACCTCAAACTCTTGTGCTCAAGCAATCCTCCTGCCTCAGCCTCCAAGTAGCTGGGACTACAGGTGCCTGCCACAATGCCTGCTAATTTGCAGCCCTGCTGCAAATTGCTGGATATCAAGCCCAGAATCAGGGCTTTAAGTGTGGGATAGAGTTGAAGAATTTGCATTTTCAGCATATACTCAAGTTTGTTGATGCTGCTTGTTCGGGGACTGCACTTTGAGAACTACTTGCTTAGTGAATTGGGAATGTAATTGACCTCAAAATGAGATTGAGTATATTATGTTTTTCCACCAATTTAGCCTCTCTGAAATGCTGCACACTTAGGCAATCACTGGGTAACATCTAGCCAAACATTGGTTTTAACAACTGAAATAAGTGACTAAGGCAAAGATCTCAATTATTTGAGGTTTGTTAAGCTAGCTCTAGGGCATATCTAGGAAAAAGTCATCTGTGGCTGTTTATCCAAAGAGGTTTTCAGGATGTTTAGTATTTATACATTTTCTTAAAAGGCAGGTAAGACATGTTGGAAAAGGGGCAAATGGTTACATCCTTGTGAGACTTTAGTTAGTGCCTGCGTAATGCAAATATTCTAACTAATTTGGACAGACTAGAGTGTAATTCAGGCACTGAAGGGCAGGTGTAACGTGCCTTTATTCAACTTAGGGCAGCTGAAGAGCTAAGTTACATCCTGCTCTTATCCAGCTCCTGGCAGCTGGGGAGCTGAGGTACATGGGAAGTCTGCAGTCCTCCCAAAAGAGGTCCCGAACACCTGTATACCCCAGGGGGAACAATAGAGGCAAAGCGCCAAGCAGCATTTACGAAAGCATGACTTTATTGTACACAGTAACGGCTATCTGGTTTTATTATTTGCAGAATCTATTCATTGGTGATAGGACCCACTACTGTGATAATTTTAAAAGGCAACAGGATGATCAAATTCTAAGTACTTTCATTTCACATTATCCCTTTTTTTTTTAAAGTCATACAATATTTTGAATAGTATCAACCTTGGGGATGTGTATCTGCTTGACAGGCTGTTTTTAGAGATGAGGTCTCACTCTGGCTCAGGCTGGTCTCAAACTCCTGAGCTCAGGAAATCCACCCACTTCCCTCTCCCAGAGGGCTAGGATTACAGGTGTGAGCCACTGCACCCAGCTGATACGTTCTTACTTGTGGTTTTTATTTAGAGTGCTTGTGGGTAGTTTTTCACAGTGATATTTATACATAACTTAAGTGGGGGTTTTTGTTTGAGGCTTTTCTGCCTTTAAAGGTAACACGTATCAGGATAAGTGAAACAAAATTCAAAGAAGTGTAGAGGCAAAGAAGAGGTAGGGTTGGGAGGAACACATTGCCGAAATCTTGACATTTGTCCCCGAGGGTGCATCAGAAGGAGGACAAGTGGTTGAGAAGGAAAGAGGAGTTTGTTAATTTACGGACAAATAAGGGAAAGGTAGACTCCTGTCTCACAGTACCATTGCAAAATACAGAGCTTTTCGAGGGAGGGTTTTCAGTTTTAGGGTATTATATAGTTGATGATTCTCATTGCTCCTATCTCTGTCTGAAAGGTAAGAGATGGAGACATTCTGCTCACCTCTGCCCATCCTGGAATCTCCCGTAGCACAAAAGAACAAAGGACACTCCCTTGCTCCTCCTGACCACTGGCCTGAGGCAGCGATGCAGGTTTTCGGTCTCCGAAGGAGAGTTTTAAAGAGAGAAAAAACATCTTTACTGTTTTTCAAGTCTCCTCTCAGTTATAAATACATTTCCTCTATCCTCTTAGGTTTAGTGGCTGTGCCTGAGACTTAAATTGACAAAAGGCAGAGTCACAGGAGAAAGGATGATTTCACATGACATGGAGCTTTTCAGAAAAGAAGTGAAAACAAAGAAGCAGACTGGAGAGCTCATATGCCAGTTTAGTAAAGGTTGATAAATTGTGGAAGTGTGACAAGCTAAAGGAAAAGGGTTTGAGTTTCTAGGGGTGATACATTTTGGGAAGATAAGTATATGGGGAAACTAATAGAAGATAAAAGTTATTTTAGTAAGGTTTATGCAGATCCAAATCCAGGTACCATCTCAGTGAGTCAATGGATGATAAAAAAGAGTTCTCTTCCTGGAAGGAGAGACATCTTCACAAAGGGAAACAGACGTATGCTCTGCTTTTAGGCAGGAAGGGGGTGGGGCAGAGAGTTCCTTCTGTGTATGGTATTTCTTAGGTATCTTCATCTCAAAATAATCCTTATGTCAAAGTGGCATACTTTGAGGTAGCATATCCTGATCCTCTTCAGTGATCATCTTTGATGGCCCCCCCCCCAAAAAAAAAATGTTAACGACTTGGTATGCTTCCTCTAATTCCATTATACTAATTTTCCCTGTTGTGGTTTAAGGATTTTTACTTTGATCAGAAATAGCTGAAAATTATTTGTTAAATTAGAATTTACTCTGCCTATAAATTAGTGGTTGGCGTTGATTTGGGATTAGAGGGCTTTTGCTGCTGTTGTTTTTTGTCTTCAGGATCTGTCTGTCATCCAGGCTAGAGTGCACCAGGATCATCATAGATCACAACACTCAGGCTCCTGGGCTCAAGCAGTCCTCCTCAGTCTTCCAGGTAGCTGAGGCTACAGGCATGCACTATCATGCCTGGTTAATTTTTCTATTTTTTGGTAGAGTTCGGGGTTCTCTCTCAGGTTATACTCAACTACTGGACTTAAGAGGATCCTTTGCCTCAGCTTCCCAAAGTGTTTTAGATTACTGGTGTGAGTGAGCTGCTGCACCTGCCTTGGTTGTATTCTTTATCTTCTTTCCTATAATACATTGGGCTACCTGAGAGGGAAATAAAAGACAATTGTTCTTGATGGATCCATCTGATTTTTATGAAGATAGAGGGAAAGCCCTTCCCAAGACTTGTTGATCTCTAAGGGCCTTTAATTCAATACACTCTTTATACCAAGAAGTCATATTTTGGGGTGAAATTCCCTGAGCTCCTTCAGTATTGTCTTAAATAAATCAGATTCCTACTTAAAAACCTGTTGTAGATTCTCTAGGAGATTGACCTTATATAGTATAATATTAAAGGGACCAAGGAATCTTGGCTCCCTAAAGATTTGCTGAAAAATCACTGACATGAGGGAGATTAATTAATAGGAGAAAAGGCATACAAATTTACTTAATGTGTAAACACTGGAGCCTTCAGAATGAAGACCAAAAGATAAAAGGAAGTTACCCATTTTTATGTTTAAATTCAGTACAGTATAGACATCCATGTAGAAATATGATGGGTATGACCTAATGCTGACAGATCAATGGGGAAACCCAGCAAGCCTCTCGAGATTCTTCTTGGCCTCTCTGAGCGTGTATCCCTTCCTTTGAGGTGTGGGACAGGGCCCTCTTTGCAATGGGGTTATTATGACCTACAGCCCAACAAAATGGGTCATATAATTTCTTTATGGCTAGTTTTTCCACAGAATAATGTTAGGTTTAATGTTGGGCTTTGTGGCGGAGAGGGTTCTGGCTTTTTTGACCCACGTTGGGGAAGAATTATTCTAGTTTTCTATAGCTAGCTAGACTCCGGAGAACAAGACTGAGAGATTGGAGGAGAGGGGCAAGGCAGAGAAAAACTTTTGTTTCTGAGACTGTCTGGAGGCTTCATTTTTCTGAACTCCAGTAGTATCTTCTTTATTCTCAGTTACAAACTTTTTGAGAGGTTTAAGAGTAGAGTCTGGCCAGGGTCCACAAGAAAGAGAGGAGGCTAGTCCCGGGATTAAGGATAGGCTATATTTTAAAGGAGCAGAATGGAGCCTGACCAGAAGTCAGCTCCCCATGGCTTACATAGTTTCAAGGGACTTATTATTAGTGTAGTTGGAATGTGGGAGGGGGTCATGAGAGGTGAGAGAAGTCATCTTTCCTGCAGAGTGAATGAGGCTATGTCTAAGACCGATTTTAGAATTACTGCCTTCCACAAAAGGTATTAATCTTGCAGGAAGGCCTTATCTCTGGTGCCATCTAGGACCAGGGTAGGAGATTCTGATGCTTCTCAGGTACACCAGCCTTGAACGATTTGAGGAGGGTAAGGACAGGGTTGCTGTGACCATGCCATTTGGTCTCTGACTTGCTTTTTATGACTCGCTGTCCTCCCAGGATGGCTACACTCTTGTCAGGGTTGTGAGGATTTACAGGAGTATGGGAAGGGGTTGCTGTAATCATGCAGTTTGTTTTCTGTCCTGCTTTCTTTTGTTACCTGTCTCCCAAATAGCTGTGCTTTTGTCAAGGTCCTGAGGATTTCTTCTCCACATTTTAAACTTACCTCAGTTTATAAGGCGAATTCAACTCTTCACTGTCACTGTAGATATTTGTAATGAATTTAGGCATTTAAATTACATGATTCAGAACCACTTTGAGGAGATCTCTAGGGGGCATCAGTTGTTTCATGTGAAACTTCTGAAAGCTTTATTGTTCCCAGCCAGCTGTCTACTTAGTGCCTGTGAAGAAGGGAGCAGCATTTACAGGAGTGGCGTTGTTGTTGTTGTTTTTTGTTGTTGTTGTTATTTGTTTTGTTTTGTTTTGTTTTTTTGAGATAGAGTCTCACTCTGTTGCCCTCGATAGAATGCCATGGTATCACAGCTCACAGTAACCTCAAACTCTTGGCCTTAAGCAGTTCTCCTGCCTCAGCCTCCCAAGTAGCTGGGACTGCAGGTGCCTGCCACAACGCCCTGCTATTTTTTGGTTGCAGCTATCATAGTTGTTTGGCAGACCCGGGCTGGATTTGAACCCGCCAGCTTTGGTGTATGTAGCTGGTGCCTTAGCCACTTGAGCCATAGGCGCCAAGCCCAAAATGGAATTTTAAAAACCTCAATCAATATAAAAATAAGATAGAATAAGCAAGAGGAATCAAAAGAGGAATAACAAAAATAATCTGGTAGAAATAAATCCAAAGATACTGATAATCACAATAAATACAGTGGACTAAAACAATTTAATTTAAAAATAAATAAAATCTCAAGTTATAAACCTTTTTACCTAAACCAAAATTTTTAAACAAGAGCAATCAAGATCCTGAAGTATTTCTTTGAAGAAACATAACAGGAGATGAAACTGCTTCATCAGTAAGATCACTCAGGAAAAGCACAATCGAAACAATAGCTACCTCTTGGGTTGCGACCCACAGGTTGAGAACCACTGCCTTAGGTGAAAGTGATCAGTCAAAACAAAATTGGACTGGTCAAAAATGAAGGTCATGGCAACAGTTTTGTGAGATGGGCAAGGCGCTTTCCTTGCGGACTTTCTGGAATGCCAAAGAATGATAACATCTGCTCATTATGAGAGAGTTCTAAGAAAATCAGCCTAAGCTTTAGCAGAAATAAAAAAAAATGGAAAACCTTTGCCAGAGGGTTCTTCTCTACTACTCATGTCAATGCTCATTTGTCTTCCCCACGAGGACAATTTTGAGAGAGAGATTTGATGGGAAATCGTTAGTCATTCACTTTACAGTCCTAATTTATCTCCTTCTAACTACTTTTTGTTATCTAATCTTAAAAACAAAACAAAACAAAAAAAAACCCTTAGAGAGTACTCATTTTTCTTCAATTAGTAATGTAAAAAAGACTGCACAGACACAGTTAAGTTCCCAGGACCCTAAGTTCTATAGAGATGGACTAAAATGGCTGATTATCATCACTTATAAAAGTATTTTGAACTTAATGAAGTTTGTGTTGAGAAATAAGGCTTATATTTTTATCTTTTAATTCCATTTTTACATAAACTTTTTAAAGTTTATGCAAAAACTTGTATAAACTTGTTGCATATCTGTTTTACAACAGTGTTCTGTCATTTTTTTTAAAAGGATGGCTGTAAACAAAAATGTAACATATTGAAAAGGTTCATTTTAGGCGGGGAGAATATAAATACTTCCCCTTTTATATGTTTTTTTCATTTCTGAGAATAAAAATTGTAAAACATTACATGTACTATCTTTATAACTTATGTATAATCAAACAATAATCAGATAGTTGTATCAGGATCATCCAAGTGTGGGCTTTTAAAATCTATTTCATCCTTCTGTCCCAGGATTTTCAATAAAAATTTATTTAAACTTGCTACTATTCCTAGTGCCAGTGGCTCAGTGAGTAGGACCCTGGCCCCATATACCAAGGGTGGTGGGTTCAAACTTGGCCCCGGCCAAACTGCAACAAAAAAATAGCCAGGCGTTGTGGTGAGCACCTGTAGTCCCAGCTACTCAGGAGGCTGAGGCAAGAGAATCACCTAAGCTCAGGAGTTGGAGATTGCTGTGAGCTGTGACACCACAGCACTCTACTGAGGGTGAAAAAGTAAGACTCTGGCTCTACAAAAAAAAAAAGGTGCTACTTTTCCAATAAACGAAACATTAAGAAATGTATGTAAAATTATATTCAAAGAAGTGATCCAAATGCAGCATTAAAATATTTAAACTTAATACATATTACTGAACCACCCAACCTAAGAGAAATTGTTTTATTTTATGTGAAAAACTGTCTTTTTTTGTGCTTTATCTTGGGGTAGTTATCTGCATTTACTTCAAAAGTAGAAAATCTGAAGTAGCCACAGAAAACACCTGAAGCATTTACACAAAGCTGGCAGGCAGGAGGTGTTACTAACAAAGCCACTCCTCACGGATGACAACTACAACCAAAAAATAGCCAGGCGTTGTGGTGGGTGCCTGTGGTCCCAGCTGCTTGGATGGCCAAGGCAGGAGAATCTCTTGAGCCCAGGAGTTGGAGGTTGCTATGAGCTGTGAAGCCACGGCACTCTACCCAGGATGCCAGCTTGAGGCTCTGTCTCAAAAAAAAAAAAAAAAAAAAATCCATTTTATACTTTCCTTCTGTCCCTTGTCAGTCCTGTCCCTTACACATACTGATTTGGAATATATATATATATATATATATATATATATATATATATATATATTTTTTTTTTTTTTTTTTTTTTTTTTTTTTTTTTTTTTTTTTTTTTTTTTTTTTTTTTTTTTTTGATTTATTTTTTTTATTTTAAATAAAAAAAATTCTTTTTAAGATTTTTTAAAATTTCTGTTTTGTTTAGGTAT
>CAUYPK010130969.1:0-12393 GCA_963574355.1 Loris lydekkerianus | reverse complement strand
AGATAAGCAACCATAAAAAGAGGGGCATAGTTATAACTTTCAGAATGTCAGGTCAGTTTAAAAGAATCTCTTCATAGTAGGGCAGCCCTACTATGAAGCTAAACTATAGCTTTCACATGAAGGCTATAACCCAACTATACCGTAAGACTATGGGGAAAGGGCCAAGGAAGGGGAAGGGAGGGTGGAAGTTTAGGGGGAGGGAGGGTAATGGGTAGGGCCACATCTATGGTGCATGTTTTCGTGTATAAAAAAAAAAAAAAATCTTAGTATCTTATATTAAGAATTCTTCCACTTGATGTGGAAACAACATTTTGTGTCTACCATGGAAGAAAGAAGCAATATGACAAATATTTTTGGGTTGCTGTTTCTATTTTCTAGCAAAATTAAACCACGTTGCAATACAGATAGAAAAACATGAGCCAGAATCTTCCCCCATCTTAATATTAGGTTGAAACTTTATGTTCCAGGTTTCTGAATGATGATGCTTTAATATTGCTCAAGTATATATTGTTTCAGTTGATTTTGCCCCAAACCTCCATGTATGGATTGTTCACTTCAACAAATACTAATTGAACTACATTATATGCATCAAGCACTGTATTAGATGTTAGGAGTACAGAGATGAGTGAGGTGAAGTTTCTGCTCCAAGCCACATGGCTGCCGTTCGGTCTGGAAACTGCACATCTACACCCATATCTTCCGTCTACTGACTTTCCTACAGACAAAGAAGGGATGAAGGAAGGAAGGAAAGGAGGTAGAGGAAGGGGAGGGAGGAAGAAAGGCGGGAGGGAGGAAAGCTAATAGAAAAGTAAGATAACGCCAAAGGAAATCTATTAAATAATCCTTGGATAAGACCATGTGAATAGAAACAATGCAAGATCATAAAAGATGTGCAACCTGAAACACTACCTGAATGTACCTCATTCCACAGATCATAAAAGATCTGCAACCTAAAACACCATCTGAATGTACCCCATTCTACAGATAGATAATTTTAAGATTCCTTTTTTCATCTTCTTTATAACCAAACCTAAAATATCAAAGAAGAGGGCTGTTGGAGAAGTATTTACCTAAGCCAATGAAATATTTGGCTTGAACTAAGAAAAACTCTTTGAACACATGTAGAGGGGTTTGAGAGCTTTCAATTAATTGGATGAAATATTTAAAGTATGTTTTGGAGGTTAGTGGCCAGGAATTAAGAGAAGACTCACATTTTCAGATTGTCTGCACTCTAATATGATGAGCAATACAATATTTCCCAAACTACTTCTATGTAATGAAACAATAAGAACTGCATTTTTGAAAAAGAATTCTTTTGCAAATGGAGATATCCTAATAATTTTTTCTTTATGTAGGTAAAACATCAAATTTAAATTCTAAAAAGAAAAATTTCAGTAAAGAACCATTACATGTATGCAGTTACAATACTTATATATTCACTAAGGTAGGAAAATTATTTCTTGTTAAGATCAGCAAAGTCAAAGTTGGCAAACCCATCCTGTCAACCTAGTAACTCCACAGGGAGCCAGTCTCCACTCTCAGCAAATGTTATACAGAATTATCAAAGATGTTGTCAAGAAAATATGAACTTGTGGCTTCTTATGTCTGGAGGGATCATGAAATGTGTGCAAATTTTGGAAGAAATAATAATTAGCTTGATGCTTTTCCTACTTTTGCTTCATAAACTATAACTAGTATTATGTATAAATGAATAAGCAATCTGAATATTAATGACCATAGAATTTCAAGTAAGTTGGAAGGCAAATGAATAATAAAGTTCTAATGAATAATTAATTGCATTTGCTCTCATATGATGATATCAGTACATGCATTCACAAAAATGTAGTTGTGCAAACAAACTTAGAACTGCATAATCCTTAAAACATAAATCACAAGAATAATCTTTAAAATATATTTATATTAATGTAATAAATAAGTATTTCTATTTGGGTACTTTTTCCTTGGGAAATTTTGGCAGTTATTGGGAAAAGATGGAGATTATTAAGATATATGAACAAAAATACATGCAATTCAAAATTATGCCAAAATTTAAGCTGGGAATTAGAAACAAAAAGGAAAATATTGCTTGTGCACATGAGCCTTTTTAATTCTAATTCTCAATTAATTTTTTAAAAATAGAGTTTCACTCTCTTGCCTTGAATAGAATGCCATGGCATCATCATAGCTCACAGCAACTCCAAACTCTTGGCCTTAAGCAATCCTCTTGCCTTAGTCACCCAAGTAGCTGGGACTACGGGCATACACTACTACCAGCTAATTTTGCTGTTTTTAGTAGAAATGGGGGTCACGCTCTTGCTTAGGCTGTTCTCAAACTCCTGAGCTCAGGCAGTCTGTCTTCCTAGTCCAGGCATCCTTAAACTTTTCAAACAGGGAGCCAGTTCACTGTCCCTGAGACAGTTGGAGGGACAGACTATAGTTTAAAAAAAAAACAAAACTATGAACAAATTCCTATGCACACTGCACGTATCTTATTTTGAAGTAAAAAAAGAAAACGGGAACAAATACAATTCACAGTGCTTCATGTGGCCCACAGGCCACAGTTTGAGGAATCCTGGCCTAGACCTTCCAGAGTTCTAGGATTACAGGTGTCAGCCACTGCACCTGGCCCTAATCTTCATTAACATTGGTTATCTTTAACTTAATACAGAAAATATTTATTCAGCATAAGCCACGCCCTGTGTTTGTTCCCAGATAGAACAATAACTACTACATGGTTTCTTTTCTGTAAGTACCTTGCAATCCAGAATGGTATAAGGAAGCACAAAATTATATACAAATGAAAAATAAAATATGCACAATTGAAGACATTATTCAGAAAGGGTTAAGTGTTTTAAAGGCAGAGTGATGTCAGACTTCTGTCAGGATCAGTCAGGAGATGTTTTGTGGTGAAAGTGATGGGAATTGGTTTATGGTAGGAAACAGTATTTTACTTTACTTATGTAAGCTAAATACAAGTTCATATAAAATTTGTTTTAAAGCACAGTTTTAAGAAAGTACCTTTGAAGATGACTTTGAATATGACTGTGTAGGTGTTTTCAACCTTTCAATATGAACACCACAAAATAATGTCCTTATAGAAGGAAGAAAGAATACTCCCAGGTCTTTACCACCATCTTTGCACACCTATACTTTGCAAATTCTTATGGGAAAAGATGACATTAATTTACCTCCCCATTACAATGGAAGGTACCCCATAATATAGACACTGGGTGGGTATTATTTACTTACAACCTAGAAGAGTGCCTAATATGTAATAGGTACTTTATAAATGGGGGTTAAATGAATAAAAAGTACTAAAAATAGTGATTACTACATGTTACTAAGTGATTGTTTTCATCTGTCATACTATATGACGTTTGAAGGTAGGAACTACCTCTTTAACTTTGATAAACACATAGATAGACTGGACAATATTTAATATTTGGGGATGAATAGATACTAGAAAAAGATATTAATGAAGAACCCTACAATCTTCATGAAAAGGGCACGTCTTGGCATTTCAAATAAAATAATCTTAAATAAACAAGCTATAAAACATTTATAGAAAGTCAAACAGGTTTTGACCTTTTTGAATTTCATTCATTCTTTAATTCAAGAGACATGATCAGCATTTCAATTACAATGCTCATGTAACTAGCCATCTTGGCAAGAAAACAAAGTGTGTCCAGTGTAAATTGATCAAATTATAAAGCAGAAAATCTGAATTGATCACAAAGAATAAACTGTTGATGCCAACATATTGTTTGTTATTCTCATCAGGAAAGGGAATAAAAAACACAATAATAAATCATGCTTGAACGATGTTTATATGGGAAAACTTCAAAAGGAAAAACTCTGAGCAACCCAAAAAGGAATTTCACCTTTCCCATGTGCAGCATAAAACAAAGAATTTTGAATACTCTGTTTCTGTTAATTTGTAGCAAATATGATTCTGGAAATGTGACATTTAGCAGATGACTATCTACTTAAAACACTTCCTCCTCTTTTTTTTTTTTTTTTTTTTTTTTTTTTTTTTTTTTTTAATTTTCTTCCTAATTTATGTGCCCAACAGGAAAAGTAATTTCCATCATATGATGAATAGGTCACCCCCTCCCTCTCACTGCATTTTCTCAGGGTCAAAACAATCAGGAGCTACAATGGATGTCTACCATGGATGAGATGGTAGAAAATCCTGGTCAAAATGAAATAAAATGCTAAACTAAAAATTTATGCCTGAAGTTTTAATATCACCAATGGTTCTGGTAATCAGATATAATATGTTAGAAGAAGCTTTCTAAAGGATTCCCTTTAGCAAATTATTTGCTTAAGAAGTGGCAGACATGATACTTTCCACATATTTGAAAAGAGAATGTTTCTAGCATAAAGCAATTTTTAAGCTAAAAGAGATAACTTATCCCTAGGCTAAACCATTAAAATATATTTTTTGTGTGAATTCTCATATACTTGGAGTAGAGTAAAACTTCTGCTTATTATAAATGTGTATATAAAGAGTGGTGTATGTTCTATCTTTCTGTTCATCTGCCTAACTACCTTTGTAACATTTTGAAGGGAATTGGGCTATAGTGAAGCAGTGGGTTTAATTAACCAAAGAAGGATCTAATTTTAGAAATCAAATATGTGCAGCAATCATCATAATATATTGTTAATAAATAATATATTTACGGCACTAAGTAAAATTGAAAAACTTCCAAATGCATGTATGTATTTGAGTCCTTGTGAACATGTGATAACTTAATGCTTGTTTACATCTCTTTTGTTTTAAATTCTATTAGATTTGCCCAACTCACATACACTATAGAATTCTAATTTTCATTTTGGTATCATTATATAGTAGTACTATTAAACATTTGTACAGAAATTCATTCTTCACAATGAATATGCACGTCAATTACATTATGTAATACCAAGCAAACTTCTACCAAAGACAAATATTTATTAGAACATGAAAATTGGTTGAGTGACTTGATAAAGTTCACCAGTTTCAGCAAAATGGCCTCATTTCTCTGATTATTTTTCTATGTGGAAAAATTTTAAAGTTAAAAATTCTACATGTTTATTCAACAATCAGTATTAGCTCATTATCCATTAGAGGAGGGTGATTAACATTAAATTCACAAAAGGTTTCAAGAAATTTTTTCTACAACAAATTCACTTACGTATGTCACCAAGTGCTACAAGTGTAGCCAAATTTGGAAGGAAAAGCAACACGGCAGAGCATTTGAGCTCACAGGATCTGAGGCCAGAGAGTTTGGGCTTAAACTCGGACTCAGTGACTACCCAGTGTTCTTCTGTTATTTATTCTCTCTAGTCTCCAATTTTGTTTTTTTATATTTACTTGGGGAACATTACACCTACCTCCGAGGACTTGCTGAGAATGAGTGAAGTGAAATATGGACGATGTTTGGAAGAGAGGCTGATACAGCCTGCACGTTCCTGTGCCGCTGCCTATTTGCTACTTTCATGTCAAGTCGAGGGGTCTGTTGCCTCTGTGATACTGAATCAAGATGTGTGTAGATCAAGGAGGAAAACAAATGTAGTAAGAAGAGAAAGTGGATTTCACATGTGAGAAGTTGAGGATTTGTTGTGAAATGTCACCATCACTGTCACAGAATGTGTAGGACTACAGTCTATACAATGCTATTTGATGATGTGTAAAAAGAAAAAACAAAACAAAACAAAACAAAACACTTCCTGATCCTATACAGTGCTCAGTACATGGCATTACCCATAATGATAAACGTTAAATAACAGGTAAAGTTTTCATCACTGTCAGGCCTATCATCTCTAAGCCATGGAATAGGAATTCTGATCCTGGTAATGGCCGAGGACTCTAGGTTACTCTGTCTTTGATTTGAGATCTATATTTATGGTCTTGTATCTTATGTGCTGTAACCCGAGGAATTTGGCATGACGAATGCCCCTGCTACTCAATGTGAGTTAAACGTATTTTGGAAAAGAGAGCAGTTTTTTGTAGGAACCCATTTTCTCCATAAGCAGCTTATATGCAAATCTGTTTTCAAAGGACTAAGTTGATGTGATAAAGTTTCCTTGCCTGCCCAAAAAGGAACCTGCAAGTGAGCCAAGTGGCCCAGTACTTAACATGTTTAAAGCAAAACCAATACTGTGGGCTGGCAGGCACTTTGATGTTAATGATACATTTGATTATTCTTCAGACTTTTATTACATGGACTCCAAACAGTCTCTGATAGGTGACACTCTTGCTGTAATCTCTCTCCCAGTTGCTAGTTTTCATGATTGTATCACCTTGGTCTTGATGGTTTGCTGGTGAATTCCAGGAATAAAGCATGTCTGTCAATAGCAAAGCAGAGGAGAACACTTTCATTTCCTTTATGGCTTGTTCCTTGTATTTTGATTAGGAATTCCCTTTAAAAATATGTGTGGCATGAGCTTCTAAAAGTATTCACATTTTTGTTAAAATAACTCAGGAAAAGAACTGATAGTTTTTCTTTTTGAGTTGAATTCTTTTTGTTATGTTTTCCCTGTGAAATAAAATTCTGGTAACTATATGTATAAATTAATATTATAGCATTTATTAATATCAAAATCAGTTAAAGACAGCTTAGCTATGTTCATTTTATTGTTATACATCCCCAAATTTGTGATTTATTATGTAATATATATAGGTTTATAATATGCATTACATAACAGATTAAGTGTTTTTATCTGAAAATTGATATGTTATTCTCACCTGGTACTTGATAACAATTTTTTATATGCAGAATAATGTATGTTATCATGACAACAATTTTAATAACAATAAAAGGGCAAGAAAGTAAGCCAAGATGAATATTTCTTAATTAGCATATACTGTTCACTTTGAAAAAACATGTGGTTTAGGTTTTTTTGTAAAGAAAAATGTATACATTTCTCTAAAGATGAGTTCTAAAGAACCTATGAAAATTGGATATTTAAATTCAATTATTTCAAATAGAAAGTGAGAGAACATCATCTTGTACTGATAGAGGACCAGCATTTGGTGAAGAAATTGCAAGCACAGAAAAGTAAGGATTTGAATTGATTTTCATACAGTGATAGGTAGCTCAAGATTAATAGACCCAGGCCTTCCCTGTGTCCTGTGGATGTTTCCTGAGAAACGAGCCTCTGCCTAACACTGCACTTTGTACACACACTTGAGAGAAACTCTCCATCAAGTTTGAATCAGCTGAGTCAGCGTGCTGTTGTTTGTGTATCATTCTAAATGCAAAGTAGCTCCGATCTATGTCTGGTAAACAGTGTATGCAAGCGTAAGTTCCCGTTTGCACTGACAGCTCTTGGGTACGTAGTCAGAAATCTTGACAACTCATACATCAGTGCAAAGCTCTTGGCGGGCACTAGCTGCCCTGTCTACTCAATTCCCTCTCTTTTTTCCCTTCATGTTAGTTGCCTGAGTTTTGTCTCTTCTAATTTACCTCTAATTCATACTTAAACT
This sequence comes from Loris lydekkerianus, assembly GCA_963574355.1. Taxonomy (NCBI): domain Eukaryota; kingdom Metazoa; phylum Chordata; class Mammalia; order Primates; family Lorisidae; genus Loris; species Loris lydekkerianus. The sequence goes on along the minus strand of CAUYPK010130969.1, from coordinate 4,922 downwards.
TGGTCTAATTTGTCTTTTTCTCACGCTGTCGTACTGAAACTGCTATTCCCAAAGTCAGCAATGACCTCCTTTTTGCTGAAACTAGTGGACACTTCTCAGTTCCTTGTTTTTGTCCCACAAATGAACTGGTACTTATTCGACACCATTACCTCCTCCCACCTGCTTGAAATACTCTTTTCTTTTAATGCCTATTACATGTTTCTCAGTTATTTAGCTACTTCTTTGGGACTTCGTTATTTCTTTCTGCCTATTATTAAATGTTGATATTTTATAAAGACTTGTCCTTAGCTCTTTTCTATGAAAAAACAAAGAAACAAAACTCTCATCCATTGCTGACACAGTTCAGCCACTTCGATAGACTTTTTTGTACCCCCTGTGGTTCCCAGGGGCACTTTTCCCCCATGACCTCCAGCCTATCTATTCTGCTGCAGCCTGCATGTTCTTTCTATTAGACCAAATCTGTCCACTTTCCTTCTCCCTCTTACTGTGAACTCTATTAGGTCATTTTTATTCTCAATAAGTTTTAACATCCACTCAAGTGACATCTGAGTTTTAGAATTGTCTGTCTCTACTCCATCAATAGAGAATCAAGAAAGACATTTTTCCAAAATCTATATATTTTCATAACACTTCTCTAATAAAACTAAATCTCTTCAGTAACCTCCTCTTTCACACAGGTTACAACATAAACTTAATACTAAGACTTTCCAAGATTCATTTTGTAACATTTTCTCTCCACCATGCCTGTAGCACTGTAGACTAGATTAAGCTCCCTGACAGTGAATCTCATAGTACCTTATTCCTAGGTAGCTACCTGCTTCCTTCATTTAGGAGTGATTCTGGAAGTCCTGCACCAAGTCTTATTTATTTTGTTTTCCTAGAGTTTAGCATAGTGAATGGAATAAAGCTGCGGCTAGATAAGTGTTTGTGGTGTGATTTAAAAACCAGCATCACTAACTACTACAAAAACCTGAGTCAAGTCTATGTAATAGAATTAGCGTATTTTGAGATATAGTCTTGGTTTTGATAACCTGTCTTTGCAGCCAGCTGAGAGATTTAAATCATGGTCATTCAAAATGTGAGCACAGTTTGACCTTTCTGTCATCATTTGGATACCCTTGATTTCCTTCTCGTGTCTGATTGCTCTGGACTTGACTTCTAGCACTATGTTGAAAGAAGTGGTGACAGAGGCAGATCTAGGCAAGAATATTTTTGCCTGAAAAGATCATTTTATACCTAGAAAACCCCAATGATTCCACCAAGAGACTTACAGAATTGACAAATTCAGCAGAGTCTTGGTTACAAAATCAATATTCACAAATCAATTGCACCCCTATGCACCAACAATAGTCAAGCTGACAATCAAAGACTCAATACCTTTCATAGTAGCAAACAAGGAAAATAAAGTACTGAGGAATGTATTTAACCCAGGAGATGACAGACCTCTGTGGGGAGATCTAAAAATCACTGAAGAAGGAAATCATAGGAGATGTAAACAAATGGGAAAATATATTGTGCTTACATATCAGCAGAAGCAGCATTTTTAAAATGTCCATACTTCCCAAAGTAATTTACAAATTCAATGCAATTACTATTAAAATGTCGTTATATGTTAAGAGTAAAACGTGTCTTTAAGTTCTTCAAGTTTCACAACACATTTATATTAAAGTGTTATGAAAACATGAAAAATGAAGGATGACACCAGAGAAGACAGAAAACAGGAAATCTACAAGAAGACATGAAAAAGTAGCATAATGTGATTAACTGTCACAGTTAATCCATAGAGAACTTTATCTTAAAATCCTAGAGCAAAGTTGACTTGTCCTATCTATATTCGTAAGGTTGGACCACTTTTTAACACTAGCAAAAAGGCAGCCACGTTGTTAATAATGCTTTATCTAATGACTGTGAAGTTCTACAAAACATCATGGCTTTCAATGAGAGTAATCTCAGCAATCAGTGAAGCACAAACTAAGTATGATGCATCTTTCGAAGAAATCATCATCCAAATATCATGAAAACAATGTCAAGAACACACAAATGGATAACTTCACAACAGACTGTAGTAGTATCATGAAATAGTAAAATCACACTCTGAAGTCAAACATCATGGGTGAAGGAATGATATCTACTGTATACGTATTAAAGAATTAAATGATGTGCTATATGAGGTTGGACAATTTAGTCAGCAAACTGGTCCTTGAAACGTGCTCCATACTTCACTGGTGAATATCACTGCCGTCACTTTTGAAGTTATTCCCTGGGCCACCTGGTGACTGTAATGATACTCAGCAATGAAGCAGGTAGCACAACTTCTAGAATGAGTTCATGAAATTGTCCGACCTCATCATTAAACCCTTACAACAGTCAATATCAAGAGCATAATAAACATCAGGTAAATGTGAGCTTTGTTATAAATATGGCAGGCATCCCGTTGGATATAACTTGGAGCAATCAAGTGCATGATAACACAGTTAGCTTTGTCTTGTTCAGTGAATCTCAGAGGTATTAAATGAATGGCTTATGTTACATAAGAAAAGCAATACATTTGTAACATTTTATTTCCTATGAACAAATGGCTGCTCCAGCCTGTCTTTTCTTTCTCTGTATTCTTTTGTTGGCATCTTGTATAAGCATTCTGAAAATATCTACTGTGGTTATAGAGGCATTTGAAACACATGGAATTATTTTGCAAAATTTGAGTAGATTTTAGTTATTTACTATGAAGTCAATACACTACCAATTATAAACTCAGTGACAGGGTTACACTTCCGTCATTTCTCTGGACTGTGAGAACCAATGTGAACCTATGATAAAACCAGGAAGTTTGAAAAAACGCATTTGTGGTTATTCCTTTCCAGAGGAGCCTCTATGAAGGGGGGTCTAAATCCTAAGGTCACAGCTGGCAAAGCTCATCTTCTGCCAGTTCATCGTATACTGAAGTAATGCAAAAGTCTGAGATCATAGAAGGTGCTTTGAGATTTTACAAAGAACAATTCATAATGAGGAGAATTTCCTTGTCTTGAGCATAACTAAGTTTCATTTTAAAAATTTCATACTTTTCTCTCTGTGTTACAGTATCTGATGTTAACTAAGATGATCGTCAAGTTTACCAAAAGATAAAAAGAATGCAATATTGTGCAAATGTGGGCAAATGCACTCTGTACTGTCATAGAATTTATTTGGGTTCTGTTTACATAGTTTTAGGGTCAGTAGTTACAAAGCTGTTAGCTGAAGGGACAGCTCTAATGTGCTGGAAAACTTGGACAGCACAGAAATAGCTGCATAGTAGCTATAAATTTGCATTCCATACCATCTTTAAATTGTTGAACCTTTTTACTCAATAATCAATATTTCATCTAGCTTAATAATAAAATATAGAATTATTTATGGCTATAATTAAGGTGTATCTTTCAGTTACAAGGGGAATGAAAAAGTCACGAGAGAGGTGATATGATTTAATGAAAAGGCCACTCCAAGCAGCTAAGGCTCTCAAATAAGATAATGAATGTGCAAAAGCCTTTGAAGAAAGATAAAGTATCACGCAAACTCATAGCATTAGTATTAAAACCCAAAATGTTAGTGTCTAGGAAACCTACTGGGTTCTAGGGTTATCTATCAGAATCAGATGGCAAATTATTCAATTAGAAACAATTATATATAACACCATGGGAATCTCTAAGATACATGTTTTAACATCAAACTTGGCATTTATTGTTCTTGTGATCTTAAATGCTGACCCTTAACATCCTTTCTACACAAAAGCTTCTAACTTTGTTTGTCATTATCTAGTGGTATTTTGCTGGTGGTCTTGCCTTTTTCCTCTGGGAAATGTTTCACAGCAAGTGCAATTAACACCAGACGTGTTCCAAAAGAGTTGTCAGAGACAATAGCACACTTTGACTTGATTTCAGTGAAGTAACTGCAAAGTAATTGTCTCAAAGTCATCACTTTTAAATGCTTCAATAAATCTGGCTTTGATAACATGAAAATTTTCCTTTCTGAAAGCCCGTGGAGGAAGGAACATGACAGCGTGTGCTGTAAAATGCCAAACTACACAGACATTTCTGAGGGCCAGTGAAAGCTGTAAGAACGTCTCTCCTCTTACAACCTCAATGTGTCTCAAAGAAGTGTGTTTTACAATCGAGAATAATAATATCATTTTTTGACATTTATTTCATACTTTTTCCAAGTGCAGCTCAGGAATCTCCATCTATTAGCAGCCTTATGCAGATAGTAGAAGGAAAAATGTTACTCATTCACTTATAGGGTAAGAAAAATAAAGTAAAAAGGATTCAGGTAAGTTGCAATTAAATCAGTAGGAGACCTATAGGTAACACCCAAACTTTTGTATTCCTTTCTCCATTTATTTCATTCTAATAAGAGCATTTTAGCTCTTTTACTTCTTTTCATTTGTCAAAAGATCTTATTTCCCTCTTTACAAGTAGAACATGAGCTCTTCAAAGCAGGAGACTTAAAATACAATTTTTAAATTATATTACTAGGTCCTGACCTAATGTATAGAAATCCATTAATAAATGTTTATTAAATTGAATTAAATTCAGTGTTCTTTTTTTCATTTAAAAAGTATGTATGTTCTATACCTGGTAGTTGCTGTAATTGGGTAAATGAGGTGAAGGCTATGTTGATTAGTAAGATGAAAGCCCTCCAATTTGAACAAATAACCAACACATTGAATCCCGTAATGGCATAAATGTATTTGTGATCTATGTCATTTAATCTTTGACAAGCCAATTAAAAACATTCAGTGGGGGAAAGATTCCCTATTTAACAAATGGTGCTGGGTGAACTGGCTGGCAACCTGCAGAAGACTGAAACTGGACCCACACCTTTCACCATTAACCAAGATAGACTCTCACTGGATAAAAGATTTAAACTTAAGACATGAAACTATAAAAATA
>CAUYPK010130965.1:0-12599 GCA_963574355.1 Loris lydekkerianus | reverse complement strand
AGCAAAGTATCTCAGGAATGGAATAAAAAGTATCCAATGTACTCAGCCCTACTATGAAGCTAAATTATAGCTTTCACATGAAGGCTATAACCCAACTATAGCACAAGACTATGGGGAAAGGGCCAAGGAAGGGGAAGGGAGGGGAGGGGGGAGGTTTTGGTGGAGGGAGGGTAATGGGTGGGGCCACATCTATGGTGCATCTTAGAATAGGTACAGGTGATTACATTAATGTATGCAGCTATGATTTAACAATAAAAAAAAATTTTTTAAAAAAAGTGCTCCATTTAATTCCATCAAATGTTATTAGACCAAAGTTCTTACAATTTGGGAATTAAGATGTACGCAATATGAGAATTTTATTTTCTTTTTTGGGCAACTAGGAAGGAGGGAGAGATAAAACCAACCATTGTAGCCAAGAAGGAAGCTACATTAGAATTCCTTGAGTGGTACATATAGTTTAGAGAAGGCTTTCCCCTCTTGTTTTTTATTGTAAGCATTTAAAAAAAAAATGAAGTTATTATACATGCAAATTAGAGCTAATTCTATTAATATATACAAATCACAAAAAGTCAAAATTAAAACAATACAACCTTCAACACTTTGAAGCATGTCACCATTGACAGAGTGACACTTGCAGAAGAAGTGGTTTAAAGGTACCTTTGAGTAGAGCAGGATAGAAAGAACAGGAGTTTGGGGATGGGGATAGCTAGTTTCATCCCAGCTGCACCACCTGCCAGATGCTGAGCTTAATCACGCTGAGCCTCAATTCCCAGGCAGTAGAATGAGAATGATGATCCTCCCTTCACAGGGCTAATTAGAGGCTTAGATAACACAGCAGAAAAGGCCTCCGATGGTACCTGGTAGCCAGCTCAGATCCAGCTAATATTCCTTTTCATCTTCTCAGCCTTCAGGGGACAACAGTGGCCACTGCTGCTATTGCTGACTTTGCTAAGGTTGCTGTTCATTAAGAAAGAGACCCTCCCTAAACTCTATTTTACCAACCATAAATTTTACTTCTTCAGTTTCCAGGGGAAATTTAAACTCTGATCTAAGTCAGCAGTTCTAAGTCGGCAATTTTGTCCCTCAGAGGACATTTGGTAGTCTGGGGACATTTTCTGTTGTCATAACTAGGGGTGGAGAGTGAGGTGGGTGTGCTACTGGCATCTGCTGGGGAGAGGCCAGGGGTGCTGAGGAACATCCCACACAAGTCACTCCATCCACAACAACGAACTATGATGCCCAAAATACAACAGTGCATTGGCTGAGAAACCTGACCTGAATTAGTAAAGTTGACTCCCTTATTTCATTCCGTCAGGGAATACCCATCATAAAGTACAGATTACACTCTTCTCCGGAAATTTTAGAAGTCAACAATGACAACATCGCAAATGCAAAATAGCTCATTAGTAAAAACAGCTCTGTTTTTAATTATTTTAGGAACTGTCAAGATGTCAGTGAAACAAGAACTTCGCTGCAGTTCATTAACTGACACAGCTGTGATTCCAGAAAATGTCTACAAGTCTGTCTGCTTAATAAACAGTGACCCAATTCCTCCGTTCATTTAAGCTGGAAGAAGTTTTTGACAATGGCCCACAAGAGACAATAAATTTGTCTCCTTTGAAAGGTGAATCCAGAATTCTAAAGACAAATGTAGGGTGGAAAGTTAGCAGGAAAAAAAAATAAGTGGTAAATGTACTGTGAGATTATTTTTTACTTGAATCAAAAATGATGAAGAAATAAAAGCCTTTTGAATACCACTGAGCCATCAACAGAAGGTGAGCTGCTTAAAACACCAAGTGTTGTAATCAGCAAATTCACACACCTCCCCTTCTGAAGTTACATTCTGAAGTTTTACCCTGAAGAGAAATTTAATTTCTGGAACTATTTAATGAGATGTCTGAATTATCCTTGTGGCTTGATATGGTAGTAAAACTCATTCAGCGAGAGCTTGCCTGTTTTCAGGTTCTGATGATAAAAACAATATTAAAACAATATCATAAATTTACCTTGACTATAACAAAGCAGAATTGGGTGTGTCATTTGTATAGGTCTTATCTAAATACTATTCATCTTTACACCAGTCAAATGGGCTCAAATTTAATTTTACACAATGACTATCATCAACTATTTAGACCTAGAGAGACACTATTTACCAATACAGATTAGGAATAATTTCTATGTACATATTTATGGCCATAAGGAGACTATCTGGGAGCTCCCACCACCTTCCCTTACACTCCCTCATGGTCACCCACCAGCCTGGCCATTTAGCTATACTGGTCTCTGTACATGGATGGCAGTAAGCCTCTTACCCAGCCCAGTAACCCCAGGGCTCTGTCTGCTACCTGACCCTGCTTTCCTATACAGTTTCCCCCAGACATGCACAAGGTAAACAGCCATTCTGCTCTACAATTACAGACAGAAATTAGTACAGAAAAATGAAAAAAAAAATAGCAATTTACATACTATTAAAGATGCTTAAGTACTATTTGAGAAATACGTGTTGAAAGCAATTTTGTTTGGTGGAAGGTTTTTCTCTGCATAAATCGTATCTTTCCATAAAAAGTAAGTTAGTGATTGCTTCAGACATGAAACTTGAAAAGCTAAATACATCGTCCTATGATTTTTACCATAAAAACTCAATTACAAAAGTAGGAAACTAACATAAACCCCCAAACACATGGAAATGATATATAGTTCTGCTAATTTATTCGTAGAGAATATCTACAAGGAACGTTGATTTTAATAACATTAGCAAACACTTCATTCTCATTGTTACACAAGTTCCATGGTTATGGACTTAATTATGCCTCTCCTCCAGACTCAGGTTGAAATCTTAATCCCAAGTACCTCAGAATGTGACTGTATCTGATAACAAGTTTTTAAAGAGGTAATTAAGGTTAAATCAAGTGGTTAGGGTGTGTTCTAATATGATGTGACTGGTATTTTCCTACGAAGAGATTCAGACACCCACAGGGAAAACCATGTGAAGACAGAAAAGATGCCGTCTGTAAGCCCCCAAAGAAAGCCTGAGAAGACACCATCCCTGTCTACACTTCAGTTTGGGACTCTATCCACCAAAAACTGTGAGAAAATAGATTTCCGATGTTTAAGCTGCCCAGTCTCAGGTATTTTGTGACAGCAGTCCTAGCAAACTTTTTTTTTTTTAATTGAATCACTGTGTTACTCTCTGTAGAGTGCTGTAGCATCATACCTCACAGCAACCTCAAACTCTTGGGCTCGAGGGATTCTCTTCCCTCAGCCTCTCAAGTAGCTGGGACTATAGGCGACCACCACCTATCATCTACTTTTTTTTTTGTTTTGTTTTGTTTGGCAGGCCTAGGCCAGGTTCAAATCTACCATCCCTGGAGCATGTGACTGGCACCCTAACCACTGAGCTACAGGCACCAGCTCCTACCAAACTATTATACCCATGTAATCTAAGCATTCTGATTTGGAAAAGACAGGAAGGAAGGGAGAGAGGGAGGGTGGGAGAAAGGAAAGAAAGAAGGGATAGAGGGTGGGAGGGAGGGAAAGGTAGGGGGCAGAAGGAAGGGCCCATTTACTATAACAGCTTATTTCTTCAATTAGACACAATTTCCTAATTTTCCTGAATGGAAAAAAAGGTAACATAGAATAAACTATAAAAAAAAGTAACATAGAATAAACTGTAGCCAGTCATCCTCCCACTTCTCTTGAATCACGTAACTACAATTACATTAAATCAAGCTTTATAGATCAATTAGTTTTGCACTTTTTTTATTTCAAAGTACTGCAAGAGTACAAATGTTTTTGGTTATGTGGATTGATTCTGTAATCCCTGCATCAGGGTATAAGTGTGCCCATCACCCAGGTAGTGTTCACGGAACCTGTTAGGTAAGTTTCAGCCCCTTATGAGGCTAATGCTGTCATAACTCCAAAATTAGATAAAGATAGTACCAAAAATAAAAAATATTACAGACTCATTCAATTATGAATGCATATTTAAATTTCAAAATAAGGTATTAGCCAAGTAAAATAGTATGCTACAATTCAATATGATCAACCAGACTTATAAAACTATTACACCAATTACCATATCAATAGACTAACAAAGAGAAAGCATATGATTATTTCAAGAGATAGAGAAAAATAAATTGAAGAAATTTTAAAACATTTATAATTATAAAAGAAGTCTACTCCTAGAAAACTAGGAATAGAAGGAAGTATCCTAAATTTAGTGACAGGTTATGAACCAAACACCTAAAGTAAACATTATGTTTAAACACTACATTTAAGGATAAGAAGGTAGACACATTTCTTTGAAAGTAAAATTAAGATAGATGTCCAAACACAATTGTATATTGAATTTCAGGAGAAGCACAAAACTGTAAGAAGTTCAAGAACTGTAAGATTATGTATGCTTTGGAAAATACTATAATACTATAAATTGCATTTTATAGCAAGAACTAGAAAAAACAAATAGAATTGGAAATACTAGAAGGGAAAGAATAAAACTGTCATTTAGATAATATAATGGTCTAGAGTAGAAAAAAAAATAGGATTAATAGAGAACAGTTAAAACTAACAAGAGTTTAATCGGATGTAAAATCAATTTATAAAAATCATGAATATTTCTCTAAATTAGAAATAATCTAATAGCCAGCTAAATAATATAATCAAAAATAAAATACCTTGCGTAATGGAAAAAGAAAACCTACAAATTAAGACTCCATTTTAAAAAAGAGTACACAAAATTATAGTAATAAAAATAATAAAGTTATTAATAAAAACTATACTGTGAAACAGAGTAAACTTAGAAACCCTTCAAAGCATAAAAAAGATCTTAATATAAAAGTAAGCCTATGTCACAAATCAAAGTGATGAGTCATATGGTAGCATAAATTAAAGGGAAAAGAATAAATTGTTTAACTGATAGAAAAAATGAAATAAAACTGTATCTCTACCTTTGAATACTGCATACAAAATACTACTCCAGATGGTTAAGAGAATTTAGTATGAAAAATAAAACTACGAAGTTAATAAAAGAAATGTCTTGTGCAATGTTCCCCTTGTCATTTCTGACATTCTCTGATAGCAGTGGAGGCCTAATTGTTACTTTCAAGATCAAAATAGGCCCTAGGGGATCAGGCTGAGTAATGATGGAACCAAGTCAGAGACAGATCAGGGACATGAGACATAATGGTGATTTGCACAAACAAGTTAAAAATAAGTTCATTCTGTCACAATTTTTAAAATATAGATATAATATTTGATGAAAGCATAACAATTTGAAAATGTTGCATGTAAGTGATGGGAGAAGGGATTGCGTAAGTTCCCAACCCGTGTACATTACACGGGGGTGTGGCACACTCCCTGGGTGAAGGACCCAACTGCAAATTGACTTTAACCTTACAAAAACAAACTATGTAACCTAATCGTATGTACCCTCATATTAACCTGAAATTTTAAAAAATGTTGCATATAACCAAATGTATTTGAGTTTAACATAAATGATAAACAGAATTTCCCAATGCTTATGCACAACACACAACAAGAACCTCAAAGACGTACATTACTATCAAAGTAGTTTCATTTGTGATAGAGCTATGTGAAACTTAGTAAATGTAGAATGTAAATGTCTTAACACAATAACTAAGAAAATGCCAGGAAGCCCAGTGTGATGAAAATGTGTCAAACGGTCTATAAAACCAGTGTATGGTGCCCCATGATTGCATTAATGTACACAGATATGATTTAATTAAATAAAAAAAAAAAGAAAGAAAGAAAATGATTTGATTTTGAACACTAAAGGCCTAGGGAAAAAGAGCAGCGGCCTGGAGGTGAGGGTCCCAGCTCTCAGTGCCCACTTGGTCTCTAGCCAGAAATACGGCCAAGGCAAAGTCACTTACCCACCTTTGGCTTCCGTTTTCTCATACATGAATAAAGAAATTAATCAAAATATTGCTCATTGTCATCAATATTTTTTGGAATATAGATCCCTTCGGTAATCTCACAAATACTAGGAACCTCCTTCTCTCCTTAAGGTGTGTACCAGATTATGCACATAAAAGTGTGAAACAAATATCACAGTATTCACAGACATCCAAAAGGACCCTGTACCTTTAATGAAATACTTCTGAATTAGAAAAAGCCCAATCGCTCCCTTCAACTGCAGAAGAAAAACAAGCAGAAGAATGTATCAAGGTAGATGAATAAACTTTTTATTTGGATATCACAATGCATAAAATGTCCATTTACTAAAATAGACCACACTGAAACAGAAACAGGTATGGTAGGATGGGAGAAAAGATGGTGGGACATTATCAACTGTGGACTCAACTGGAACCTTCTAAGTCAGATGCACTGCTGACCTACTTACATAAAAATTTCTAGTATATGCGGCACTCAAAGGAAAAGTTTGTGCTTCTCCTTTGTAAATGATGAACCTACAGAAGAAACAAAAAGAAGAGCCAAAGAGATAAGCACACTGTTGTATCACAAAAATTAAGGATCCTAAACGTATCCCTTCCGGGTAGATAAAAGATTATCCAGCCCTTCCTCTGTCTGACACTGGCCACACTTTAGAGCAAGGCGTGGACAGAAGATTGCACATTAGAATATATCCTGTGTCCTTTAGGTACAACCTGAAGCACAGCTGCAACAGAAACAGGGTTGTCCACTGTGTCAAATGCTGATAAGAAGTGTAAATAGGGAGGAAAGAAAGATGCCAATTTGGGCTTAACTGCAGAGAACCTTCAAAGGGGTTGCTTCAGTGATATGCTAAGGGCAACAAAATAAATTGAAGTGTGCTGAGATGTGAGAATAAACTTAAAAAACAAAAGTACTGGCATAAAATATAGACTATTCAAAAACTTCTGTGGTGTAGGGTGATGGTTAAAGACAAGGAATAATTTAGAGGACATTTCATTATTGTTTTTAATGAAAAGAAGTGTAGTGAAAGATAATGGGAAAGATACAATTGGGAGGGAAAGAAAATGAATGTTAAAAATTAAAAGTAATAAACATCATCTATATGATATGATCAGCTGGATGGCAGGTCACAGCATCATCAGCATGATGTGACCAGCTGGATGGCAGGTCACAGGATCACCAGGATAATGTGACCAGCTGATGGCAGGTTACAGGATCACCAGCGTGATGTGACCAGCTGGATGGCAGGTCACAGTATCACCAGTGTGATTATGACCAGCTGGATGGCAGGTGACAGCATCATCAGTGTGATATGACCAGATGGATGGCAGGTCACAGCATCATCAGTGGGATATGACCAGCTGGATGGCAGGTCACAGCATCCAGAACATAGAATGGAGAAATTGTTCTAGAAGATAAGGGAGGTAGAGAGGCTGAATTCTTCACAGACCTTCCAACTCAGGGCCAAGTGCCCAGTCAGGGAATGTCTACGTGACTGGCCCTGCATGGAAAGTCAGCAGTGCAGGCAGCTGAGACCTTCAACTAGTAACTTAGGTTCAAGAAGCTGAGATGTTTGTCTGAGGACATGAGACTTGCTCTCCCCGCCCTCTCTGCTGCACTATTCCCTGGCCGCTTCAGATGTTCCACTTACCCTCTGTTCTCGTTTACCCTTTACTCAGCCTCCCTGGGGGCTGCCATCTCCCGCCTCTCGTTCTTAACTTTGCTGAATACTGACTGCTGTGCATTCTTGCACTATGCTCTGTTATGACCCCAATAAAAAGATTCCCAGAAGCAGACGAGCGCTGCACTGTTTCCAGGCTGCCACCTGGCACGTGAAACAACATAGGCTCTTAGAGGCTTCCGGGCTTTACCCTGTACGTCCAGTCTGAGGTCTCCTAATTCACAAGCACCATTTCCCCTGCTGACCACTGCCCCAGGTTGGAGTCCATTAGAAGCCCAACGGAAGAGAAGGGACAATTCCTCTAATCTCCTAGCAGAAGGAAAGGCAGAGAAGAGGGCTTCAGTCGTGGACGGGTCCATACGATTGGCAGTGAGCAGGGGAAGACGCAGAAGGGAACAAACGTGATGCCTCCCTTCCTCTCTGTGAAGAGAAAGGCAAATATGTACTGAGAGTGATGGTCGGGAATAGGAGAGGGAGCTGGAGATTTTTAAAGAGCAAAAAATAGAAATAAAGGTATAGCCACAATACACTGTGAAGATGAGAGGAGATATCAAAGAAGCACACAACGATGGTCAGACAATGCTCAAAGTCTATTGGAGGCTAGTATTCATGGATTGTTTTTTTTTCTTTCTTTCTTTCTTTTTTCTTTTTTTTTCTTTTCTTTTCTTTTTTTTTTTACTAGAAATGAATTCCTCTGTTATGAGACTTTCTCCAATAGTTCTAGGCTGGTAAGTTACAATAGGGAAAAGTTGATAGTTGGGTGTAACCAGAGCTAAGGTCACAAGACTTAGAAAATTTACAAACCAGAAAGGGTCAGAGCATTTAGGATATTTCTAGGAGTGTCACTGAAATTATAAAACTATAAATAGCAAGGACCATGAACAAAAGAAGAAGGATGTCTTGAGAGAAAGTGGTTATAACAGAATGATCACACAAATGGTGGGAAGGATCTGATGGCCCCTAAAATTGGGAATTAGTGGTTTTAGAGGTCGAGCAGCTCTGAGTATATGGCATAGGGTCTGCTTTGTTTTCCTGAATGAGTGGCTAGAAACATATTGGGAGCCCGAATGTGCCCCATCACCAACCTTCGTGTCTTCCCCTGATGATCTATCTAGAACAGTGGTTCTCAACCTCCCTAAAGCCTCCTGATGCCGCGACCCTTTAATACAGTTCCTCATGTTGTGGTGATCCCCAACCATAAAATTATTTTCGTTGCTACTTCATAACTGTAATTTTGCTACTGTTATGAATTGTAATGTAAATATCTGCAGGTTTTATGTTCATTGTTACAAAGGTGTTGCAACCCACAGGTTGAGAACCTGCTGATGTGTAATGTTTATTGGTAAACCTCTCTCCCTGAGGATATGTTTTGAAGAGGGTAGATGTAAAAGTTCTCCACCTCCTAACTCGGTCCTACCTCTGACTTTCCATATTCCTGTGAGCTTTTCTTGATCCTAAGCATTGAAACATTAGCACCACCCTTTCTTCCACCTACCTACTTCCCCTGCATTTAATAGTCTCTAGTCTGCAAGCTCTGAAAATTACGTCTTTTTTTCTTGTCCATTACTTGCAGATTCTATCATTATTTACACAAAATATTCAAGTAAAACTATAAACATATTAGAACTAAAAAACAATGCCTCAAGATAGATAAATAAAAGATTATTATATAAAAACCAGCTACATTCCAATAACCCAATTTTTAAGTTATAATTTACAATAGCAAAAAAGACATAAGAATGGGTATTAAAAAACTGACAAAATTAATCCCTTTCAATTTCTTAAAATTTGTTTTTCTTTTAAATTAATAATTTTTTAGGGCACTTTTAGGCTCACAGCAAAATGGAATACAAAATATAGAGTCTCCTAACTACTCCCAACCCCACAATCCACAATGATTATTTCTTCACAACGGCTCCCATATCCATTCCCTCACTTCCAAAGGCCTTTTCCCAAAGACCTTCCTTGCTATAATCCACTCCTTTCATGTCTTCGCTTGCCTGGGTATTTTAATATTTGCTATTATCTTCAGGATGAAGATCTAACTTATTCTGTTTCCCCATCTATACTGTAAACCTCCTTGACGGTGAAGATGGTATCTCTGATACGCATGTTTTAACATCCCTCCTTAAAGAGTCTAGCCTATAATGATTACCTCACTCTGCTGCGTAGGCTACAGTGCCGTGGTTTCATCCCAGCTCACAGCAACCTCAGCCTCCTGGGTTCAAGTGACCCTCCTGCTTCAGCCTCCAGAATAGCTAGGACAACCATCTAGGACTACAGCAGCCTATCATGACAACTATTTTAGCAGAGACCGGGTCTCACTCTTCCTCAGGTTGGTCTCAATCTCCTGAACTCAAGGTATCCTCAAGCTTTGCACTCCCAGAGTGCTAGGATACCAAGCATGAGCCACCAGCCCACCTGAGCACTTATTTTTATCAGAGTAGCTTTTGACAGGTATACTCCTAGGTGACCAGAAATCTACCGCATTTTTTCAGCCAATACTTGAAGATAGCCTTTGGGATTTTTGTTAACACCATGGGTTTAGAGACCTCAAGCTTTTTCAGACTGATGTTTCCTCCACATCACTGTAGTGGTCTTGAAAGTGATCTGTAATTTTTTTTTTTATCTTCTTATCATCTGTCCTATAACATGTTGACAGTTCAGCTCTTGGTCAAAAAAGTGAGTAAAAGTTGACAGCTTCAACATCTATAATCTCTGAGGTAGTAGAGAAAAGGTTTCCCTACTTAAAATGATAAAATATAGTACATAAAATTTGTTTTTCACAAAGCTCTGCTTTTGTTCCAAGTTCCTATCAAACATCTTTACCTCTATATGTAATTTTTTTTTATTTTTAAATCATAGCTGTGTACATTGATATGATAATGGGGCATAACACACTAGCTTCATAAACCGTTTGACACATTTTCATCACACTGGTTGACATAGCCTTCCTGTCGTTTTTTTAGTTATTGTGCTAAGACATTTACATTCTACATTTACTAAGCACTGACTTTTCTTAAGGAGCACTAACTGTTTGTTCCGTGAGGCATTGAAAGGGAAGTTCTTCAAGTGCAAAGCCAGACACAGTCATGACCCTTGACCTTTTGCACATTGGAGATTGTAGAACTAACATTTTCTCAGATGCACAGAAGAACTAGGGCTACCTTATGCTATATGAAGGTCAAGGTTTTTTTCTGCAATACTAAAGACTACACATGAACAGTGAGTTCCTTAGAAAATAAAAAATAGTACAGCATTTTACCAAAATGACCTGTCTAATTGACTTCCTTTAGTACGGCTGTCTAATTTTGCCCTCTTTTTGGATAGTGCTTCTGATTCAATCTGACTCCTATGGATGGCAGAAGAGGATGAGGTCACTCTGTGGAGGGAAACCCTATGACATTAAGATCATTTGAAAGCAGGGGCATCAAGCAACTTAATTTGCAAAAATAGATGAAGAGAGCTTCAGGTGAAAGACATTGGTGGGCCAGGTAAGTTAGGTGGGACTTCACAGTAATTTGTACTGAAGCTGCTTCATTACATGTGTGCACATGTGTACGTATACACAGACATGAACATGTATGTACATAGACACATGCTTGTGTGTGTACATATGTACACATACATAGCTATATCAATGAGCACCCACACATCCATCATCCAAATTCAACACCTGTTTCTTCCGCTCCTGCAATATTTTTTAAGGAAATCTCAGGCATCCCAATAATATTTATTTGAAAATATTTTCATATGATTTTCTGAAAGATAAAAACTTAAAAAAAAACACAGCTGTAGTATCATTACCATGTCTAAAAAATTTAGGTATGATTCCTTAATATTACCAAATATCCAGTCAGCATTTATGTTTCTAATTGTCTTACAATTTCTTTTACAGTCTTTTTGTTTATACTGAAGTTATACTGTTACTTTCAATTCAAATTTAGGACTACAGGGTTTTTATTTTAACTTCTTTCATAGATATATTCTTTCTTACATAATTCTTTATGATGGAAGTGTTTTTGCTCATAGAGACGTACTAAAAGGGAGAAGGCAAAGTGCAATTCTATGAACAAGGAAGTTTACTTTAAATGTTGTCCTTTGGGTCACATGAACTTTCTGATGCTGCAGGGATTTCATAGGATTAAAGACTCAGCCTACGAGGCGGAGGCTTTACAGTTAATGGGAGGATGAACTAATAAACAAAGGAAGAGCACTATTGTTAAAGACATGAAGTTTGTTTTAAGAGTGCCTGGGAAGTTTTGCTGTAACTAATTCATAGTTTTGCACAATTCTGCATTTTTGGATAATAGGAAGCCAATGTATTAATAAAAACAAAAGGTGCTGTTGTACTCCTGAGAATAAGCCCTTTTTCAATGAATTGATTTTGTTTTGAACCTTGATGCCATTTAGTTTTAGTAGTCATTTTCACAGAGCATTTGAATAAGGTTCAAAAAAATGTTTAAGTAACATTTTAGCCAGGTCAAAATCAATACATAAAGGGTATTTACAAAGGAAAAAAATGAATTTTGGGAAACAATCCTCTTCTGATCTTAATTGACATCATTGCTAAGGTTATTCAAAAACATATCAGACTATCCCATCGTTTTTTATCAGACTTTGAGAGCACTTGGTGATATATTCAGCCTCTGTCAGCAGTATGACTTGAATGAATAATTGTACAGAAACTTAGAAATACGAGGAGTACTCCTAGGAAGAAAGATAAAAGGAAATTGCTTGGCCTATCTAGTTTTTATCCTTCATAGTTCTTCTCTCTTTTTCTTTAAATTTATTTATTTTTATTGTTAAATCATAGCTGTGTACATTAGTGCAATCAAGGGGTACAATGTGCTGCTTTCATATATAATCTGAAGTATTCTCATCAAACTGTTCAGCGTAGCCTTCATGGCATTTTCTTAGTTACTGTATGTAGGCATTTGTATTCTGCCTTTAGTAAGTTTCACCTGTACCCATTCTAAAACGTACCATAGATGTGGCCCCACCC
>CAUYPK010130963.1:0-23140 GCA_963574355.1 Loris lydekkerianus | reverse complement strand
AGGATTTATAAACATTTATTTACAAGACTTTACTGCCTTAAATGGGGTTTTCACTTAATTAAATGTGCCATTAAATATTGTGGGTTAAATAGTTCAGTGGAATACAGTTCAGTTCAGCTGCCTACCTCTTCAGCTCAGCCCGACTTGTGGACTGAGCTGGAGCACCGCCCCCTCAAGCAGACGGCCAAAGATGACTGGAGACTACGTGCATTTGATTAGGTGCGCACGCACCGAATCAAATAACCTGCGTGACCCGAGTATAAGCCGAATTCCGGTTTTTCGACACAGATTTTGTGCCGAAAAAACTTGGCTTATACTCGAGTATATATGGTACATATTCTTCAAAGAAGATCTATTTTACGTTAAATAGTGGAATATATTTTGAAAAGTAGCATTATATCTGAGGCACTGTAAAGTTTAATTATTGGAAATATTTTAGAATTAACATTAAGGCTGTTTTTTAAATTTTAATTCCTTATATATTTTCAGCACTTAAAATATGTTCACTAAAATATTACATTTCAACTTTGAGACACTCCTTAAATGTAGGTGTTTTCCACCCTATTTAAATAAACTACTTAGGGTAGTGAAATAATTTTCTTAAAGTCACATGGCAGGTTACATACAGAAGGAACTTAAAATAGTTAATTACATCACATAAAATTTGGGGGTAGGGATAGCAGGTTATAGCAATAAATTTAGGAGTTAGTTAGGATATTGGTGATATATAATGATGGAAGATGAAAAGCCCCCAAATTATATCCAGGTGGAGTTTAATAAGATAAGAAGAATCCCGGAGAAGAGATCAAGGACTTTTCAATGAAATAAGAATCACACCAAGAGGGAGTGGCATAATAGAGGCTACAGGAAGAAACTAGTATGAGGAAAGAATGAGCAACCATGTCAAATGCTGTGCTAAAACAAGATCATGACCAAAAAAGCAACTGTAAGATTTAGCAACAATAATTGTCAAATCTGTCAACTGTTGTTTCGGTGGAATGGCAAAAATAAAAGCCCAGTGGGTGGCGCTTGGGGCTCAAAGGAGTTGGGCACCGGCCCCATATGCCAGAGGTGGCGGGTTCAAACCCAGCCCTGGCCAAAAACTGCAAAAAAATTAAAAAAGCCCACTTAGATTTAAGAGAGATGAAAGAAGTACAAGAGATGACAAAATATTTTAAATATTTTTTGCTAAAAGAGGAGCAGAGATACTGAATGCCAGCTGAAGAAGGACACGAACTCATTGGCGGGCCTTTGTTTTATTTTGGGACAGGAAATATGTTTTTCTCATAGGAACCATCCCAGACAGAGGGAAGCATTTATGATTAAGGAGAGGGATGACTCTGTAGAAAGCAGCGAAGTGTCGAGGTAAAATATAAGATGATTATGTGTCACAGGCATTTGGGTTTTTGCAGAATCTAGTGGTCCCACTGGTCACCTGGGTTTGCCCTTGACTCAGGAACAGATAATGGAAGATATGGCACAGGGGAGAGTATAGTGCAGAAAGCCAAAACAACACAGTTCTCTGTAGACTCTAGTCAGTGTGTGCAATAGATGACAATCATACTCTAGAGTGAGATTTTGCTACAGAGTGCATTTTTCTAATCATTTCAGCTGCCTGGCATACAGGAAATGCAAAATTGAAATGCCTGCAGAAGGAAGCGTTTTTTGATTCATAGGAAGTTGTTAGTATGATTTGATCTCAGTTCCTCAGCTTACTGAATTCTGAATACTTTGTCATAGAAGCCTGTTTTACTTTAAATTAATGCTCCAAATCCCATAGAGCACTTTAATGAAAAGCAGTTATATGTCTAGATGTGTGGCTATATGCACTGGGACAAACTTTGCAGAAAATTATTTTCCAAAACATTATTTTATTTGGGATTGGTCTGGGTCAATAGGATGGTGATATGGGAGGCACTGGGAGTCATTTTATGGTGAGGGATTTGGCTAGGCTTTCCCATAGTCTGCCAAGCAGAGTAGGAGAGTAGGGAAAAAAGAAAAAAAACAAGTTTGAAATAATGTACAAATAATACAAATCTGTTGTCACTGATGAGTAAAAGTCATTACTCTTTCTCCCTCCTCCTTACTGAAGCATTTTTTTGGAGAAAAGTTGGTAATTGAGAATAAAAGTAAGCATGGAATGACTTATTGACATCATCTTGTATCAGTCATACTATCATAAATTATTGATTAATTTGTTAGGAAATAAAAAAGGTTTTTATATCTTCTGATTTCTCCAGGACTGCTGATCTTTTACAGGTAGAAGTCTGCACGACCTCACAGGCTCAAAGCCACATTTTGCTCATATTGACTTGGAGGAAGAGCTGTAACAAGCAGTCAAGCAAGGACCGTTTGGATTGAGGTGATGGGAGTACCACATCTCAGATATCCATTGTCCCTATGTGTAATGAGATGAGTTTGTTGAGTTCAGAAGGTATAAGATAGCCAGGTGTTGTGGCTTAGGGCACCTGTAGTCCCAGCTACTTGGGAGGCTAAGGCAAGAGAACTGCGTAAGCTGAAGAGTTGGAGGTTACTGTGAGCTGTGACACCATGGTGTTCTACCTAGGGCAATAGCTTGAGGCTCTATAAAAAAAAAAAAAGAAAGAAAAAGAAAAAGCAACGCCTGTGACTCAAAGAAGTCGGGCACTGGCTCCATATGCTGGAGGTGGTGGGTTCAAACCCAGCCCCAGCCAAAAACTGCAAAAAAAAAAAAAAAAAAAGTTATAAGAGCTCTACAATATTTCACTAATTGCCAGGATCCATGTAGTGGCTACACTTTGGGGCAGTCTGGAGGCACTGTATTTTAGATAGGTTTGGTGCACAAGAGTGATGTATGATAGGATTAGGAACAAGCGTTCATGATATGGCTCAGCTTTTCCCCATTGAAGAGTAATGAAAAGATCTGTGAGGAAAATGCCAATTTCTTTCCTTCAGAAAGACCAGAGAGTCTGCATATAACCAGTGACCGAGTTCCACCCAAGTAAAACTGAACTGTCTGAAGCCTTTCTGCTTCTAGCAGAAAGCAGTATTGCTTCTGATGGACCTTCTCCTGGTCAACTCCTTCAGTTTAGGCCCAAGCTCCCCTCCTTCGTTACAAGAATAAGTACTTACACACATTCCCTCTCTCCAGGAAACTCCTCTAAAATTCTTTCCCATTCTTTAACCTGTCTAGAATTGTGTCTAGTAATCCTCCTGCTGGGTGGCTATTTTTTGGTTGCAGTTGTCATTGTGGTTTACCAGGCCTGGGCTGGGCTTGAACCCACCAGCCTTGGTGTATGTAGCTATGGTGCAGAGCCTGTAGAAGGCTATTTGCTTATTAGCCCAAAGGGGAAGCTGACGAAGGGAAAAAGACGTCAGCAGTTTCTCAGAGTGAGCATATCAGTTCCTGTTGTTTCTATAATCATTAATCTTAAGGGTCTGAGCAGTCTTGAGATATCTGGAACCTGAACCTGTGTGGGCAGCCTCCTGTCTGTCATCACACGCATAGATTCCTAGGGAGGTGTTAATCTCCACTAGTTCACTGTGGGGAATATGCCACTGGCGTCAATCTCCTCTGAAGAATTGGTAGGAGAGAGAAACCTTTCTTTCATCACCACCACAGAGCATCTTCCTTTGCAATAAGGGATATAAACCCTCCTACCCATACGTATTTGATCTCTGCTCCAGCCAAATACAAACCTCCACAATGGGTATTGGTATTGACTGTTAACTAGGGAGGAACTGGACTAGTTAATGTTCCTAGGTAGGCCTTGCATGTAGCTTCTTCTGTGGCCATTATTCCTTCAGAGTGCTTGCAGACCCAGCAGGGGTGTTAGTAGGCTGTAACCCCAACAGGCCAGGCTTCTAGGAAAATCAGGAAACTTGCTCAAATAAGAACTATAGCAGCAGCTGGTTTAAAGGTAAAATAGCTGACTTTCCTTTGTCCTGACTTGTTCAGCTTACATTTTTATTTTCCTCTTTTTCTAAGGGTGTTTTCTCTGGCTGAGAATGGGGTCTTTGGTCCCCATTCTGCCTGCAGATTCCTTTTTATGAAGTCCTTCCCACAAATTCTTTTTACTGTAACTCTTAATGAACCAGTAACTCCAAAGGCTGGACTATTAGTTACCAATAACAAAGTTCCTTTTTCCTGATGGCAAGGGGTGCTTTCTCTAAATGTTCACATAGTCATCTGAAGCAAGGTCAAACATTTTAATATTCTTCTAGAGAAGTGATACAAGGACTGACTATAAATAGACTTTACACCTTTTTCTTCTTAGAATGGGTTTAGTTGTGCTAAAGTGGTAAAAAAAAAAAAAAAAAAGTTAAAATCCTTTTATTTAACAGGCTGAATTTTTGTCCCTTGCTTTGTTATTATGTCACTCACCTAAAACAAGAGATGGTGGGTGGCCTGACAGAGAACTGCTGAAGCCCCATGCAGCTTTATGAGCCCAATAGACTTATGATCATATGAAAGAACATATTCTACCCACTCAGCTATAATTTAAAAGAAGAGGAAGGAGAAGGAAAAGAGAGAGGAGGAGGAGGATGTAAAGTAGGAAAAAAAGAGAAGAAAATCAAAGTTTAGAAAAGCAACTTGTACTCCAAAGGAAGTACTTAAAGTGTTCATATTGCAGGGGGAGGGAAGTACTTATAGCAGAAACTAGGTGTGCCAAATGAACTTTGTTGTTATTCATGAGGAAGGTAGAACAAGGGTCTGTGACCAACAAAGGTAGAATACTTGCGAGTAGAAAGAAAGGAAAGGTGTTAGAGACATTAGGAAGTGAGGGTTAACAGGCTCAGTAACAGAATGAAGAGAGAGAGAGGTAAGAATAGATGAGGGGAGATAGTGATGCACTGTGATTATATATTCAGCTTATTACTGTGATCTTCACAAAAGCTGCATGAGGAAGATAGTCTCCCTATGGTATGGAGACGAGAAGTGAGGGCAAGGGAGATTAAATAGTTTGCTCAGGTTAAACAGCTGTTAATAGACACAGGCCTCGGGTAGTTGTCTAATTCCAAACCTGTGACCTTAACAGCTGTTTTCAACTTCCAAAGCCAGGAGAATAGGGATACCATTAATAGCACCATGTTGTGTATGTGTTGGGGGTCTGAGCTGGTGGGAAGATTAAGAGTGGCCTGGCGTTACTGTTTTTTTTATTACTATAGTAATGTGTTCACCTTTTACAGATCATTACTGCCTTCGTATTACAAGGAAAATTACTCTGAATATGCAAGTACTCTTTATGCATACAAAGCAGTTAGGGATCCTTCCAAGAAAGCATAAACAGCAAACCTAAAATTACTTTAAATAAATCCTTCCATTCTTATTTATTCCTCTGAACATAAATTAGTGGCCTGCCACAGCTGACATCTGTAGAAAATCTCTGTGAAGAAATCCTTCTCCCTCAGCATGATTTCATAGTATTTGTTACTTTTCATAACACATTGGGGAAATGTGTTTTTGTACATGGAATATTTTTACTATTTACTTCAGGGTTGCTTTTCTTATAGAGTGTTTTGTTCTTACCCAACCAATTGTTTTTTCCCTTCCATTTCCCCCCTAAATAAACAATGTTGTTTTTCTGAAGTTGCATTTTCAAATCCAAAATCAACCTCCTGTGTACCTCAAGGCACTTTTTAAAAGTATGCCTCCTGTGACATATTTTCAGTGGGTGCTTATTTGGTTGTCTACTTCTTTATTTATCTTTCTGACTCTGTCATTGAAATGGACCAGGGACTTGGGCTAATCACAGTCATATGTTTAGACAATTGAAGAAACAAAACAAAACAAAACAAAAATAACACAGAAACACTCAGAAAAGTTGTAATGAGGATTGGTATAAAACCTGGGTGAACTACAGTAAGATAAAGGCCTACTTTTCCTTTAATAAAATTTCTGTGGCATCATATAAAGTGAATGGCAAATATTTCTTTTTAGGTTTTGCTGTTAGATAAAGGAGAGTCACCTAAATTCAAGTAATGCCAGTAATGCATCTGAAATCATTCATTTAGTGCTACATGAACTCATGTTTATCAATACCAAAATTATTTTTTGATTGTCATTCAATAGCATCGAGACTATGGCATTGACCAATTTTTTTTCCCCCTAAATATCACAGGGTACAGATGTTTTTGGTTACACGGAGCATTCTTGTTACGCTTGAGTCAGGGTTACAAGTGTGGTCGTTATACCCACTAGGTGGGTTTCTGCCCATACCCTCTCCCCTCTTCCCTGGTTCATTCAACTGAGTTTTACTTCCCTCTCTGCGCAGGGGTGCTCATCAGCTAGTTACAATTTAATAGCAAGTTGATGAGGTGTTTGTTTTTTTCCATTCTTGTGATACTTCACTTAGAACCATGGTTCTCAACCTTTCTAATGCCGTGACCCTTTAATACAATTCCTCCTGTTGTGGAACCCAACCATAGAATTATTTTTGTTGCTACTTCATAACTATAATTTTGCTACTGTTATGAATCATAATGTAAATATGTGATATGCAGAATGTATTTAGGCGACCCCTGTGAAAGGGTTGTTCAACCCCCCCATGGGGTCGTGACCCATAGGTTGAGAACTGCTGACTTAGAAGAATGGCCTCCAGTTCCACCCAAATTTTTGCAAAAGGCCTTCATTCATCTTTGGTCATGGCTGAGTAGTTGTTCCACAGTATACATATACCACATTTTATTAATCAACTCATGAATTAAAGAGCACTTGGGTTGATTCTACATCTTTGAAATTGTGAATTGTGTTGCAATGAACAGTGGAGTGCAGACGTTCTTTTTGATAAAATGACTTCATTTCCTTTGGGTAAATACCCAAGACTGGGATTGCTGAATAAAATGGTAGGCTTTCAATTCTTTGAGGAATTTCCCTACTGTTTTGCATAGAAGTTGTAGTAATTTTCAGCTCCACCAACAGTGTGTAATGTTCTTTTCACTCTGCATCCATGCCAGCATCTATTGTTTCAGACTTTTTAATAAAAGCCATTCTAACTAGGGTAAGGTGGGATATTTCATGTAGTTTTACTTTGCATATACTGGACAATTAGTGATGTCAAGCATTTTTCATGTTTATTGGTCATTTGTCTGTTTTCTTTAATAAAGCTTTTTGCCCACTTTTAAATGTTTGGTTTTGGTTTGTTTTTCTTGCTGATTTGCTTGCATTTTTGTAGATTCTGATTATTATCCCTTTACTGGGTTAATACTCTGTGAATATTTTCCTTCATTCTGTAGATTGTCCATTTGCTCTATTGATAATTTCCTTAGCTGTGCAGAAGCTTTTTAATTTAATAAGGTCCCATGTATTAATTTATTTGTTGCTGTGATTGCCATTCGAGTCATCATCATAAATTCTTTGCCTTGGCCAATGTCTAAAAGAGTTTTTCCTACATTTTCCTTTATTATAGAATTCTTGGAATTTGATGCCTTACATTGTTAAGTCTTTTATCCATCTTGAATTTTTGTGAGTGATGAGAGATATGGATTCTGTTTCTTTCTTTTGCATGTAGCTATCCAAATCTCTCAGCATCACTTATTGAATAGGGCTTCTTTCCCTCCGTGTATATTATTGTCTGCTTTGTCAAAGATCAGTTGTCTGAATGTGGATAGTTTTGTATCTGGGTTCTTTCTTATGTTCTATTCATCTGTGTCTCTATTTTTGTGCCAATGCCATGCTGCTTTGGTTACTGTAGCCTTGAGTAATGAGCTGCCTTTTACCTTCCTTCACTCCCCCATGGGACTGTGCATTATTCCTTGGAACACTTTTAGGTTTTCTACCCTTGTGTGACATCTGTTATACCTATTATTAATTGTTGAATGCTTTCTGAGACCAGTAACATTTATGTGTAGTTCACCATTGTTTACCTACCATTCACAATAGAAATGTCTGAAATATAAGTAGGTATTCAGAATATTCATAGGATGAATAAATTAATGTGAAACTTTCTTTTAGCAGAATGTATATATATAAGCACAGTGGCTCTAAGGGCAGACAAAAGATAAAAATGCTCTCAGTCTCTCAAGCTATGGGCTTGAAATATGTGATTATATTTCTCACTGCCGTTAATAGGTTAACAGGAAATGAAGTTTTCATTATGAATTACCTTGGTTTATTTTATAATATAAAGTTTTATTAACTCTTCTGAAAGACATTTTTATTTTATTTTGGCCCATATTTTATAACTTCATATTGAAGATAGTTATGAATTGAGTTTGTGATTTCTAACTAAGTATTTCTACCACTAACAATTATAACTTTTTTTTTTTTTTTTTTTTAGTAATGTGTCCTTCTGGTTCATTCTTCCCAAGAATTATTTAGGTAGAAATATCAAATTTTATCTACATATTTATTCAATTAGTTCATCACATGTTATTTTATTTCTTATTTAACAAAAATAAACCAGTTGCCTAATAAGCATAACTTCTGATGTAATCAAAGAGAAAATTGCATCTGCCTTCCAAGATCCCCATAGACTTTTTCCAGTGCACAAAATTTCACTTCCGCTGTATGAAAACACTAATAAATTATGAGTTTTCTACTCAGATCATAGTTCCTCTACATTGTGTACAATCATTGTATGTAATCTCAACTCAGAAATTAGAATGTCTGCTACCTGGAGTTAAAGTCTGAATTTGCATACATTAATTTCTCTATTATTAGTGTAACTTTACTTGAGGGGATATGTTTTAGATCAGAAATTATACAGAAAGGGGGTGGAGAGTAAGATTGACTTCTCCTTCTCCCTTTCCCTAACAACTGTTATTTTGATCTCAACAAGGTAGAGGAAAGTTTGATCAGGGGCTGGGACAAAGTAAACCTTCCATTGGATGGTCCAGTAGCAAGCTTTCTCCTGCACTTCGGCCTGAAAGGTAGAACAACATCCTGGGCTCTTCCTAGATTTGCTCCTGCCTGCTCCCTTTTGGGGATGAGGCATCTTTATTTAGTGTAGTCCTTTAGATGACTTTATCCCCTGAGTATCAGGTGCTATAAAACTCTGGTCTCTTTTTCCAGAGGTCTTTAATTCCTAGACAGAAAGACGCTAGATGGCTACTTGCCTAGTCTCTCTTCCTAGGATGGCATTGGATGGTCTGCTGAAAGGACTTTTGGATCTCACAGACTACCAGACTCTTAAACTCAACCTGATCTTCTTTACTAACAGTCATCAATCCATCATCTAAACAGATTGAGACTATTCCTCATAGGCAGCAGCCAAACACCCTTCATTGTCTCGATTAGATCTCCCAGGCTTAATTCAAGCACCGTCCCCTGTGTTTAACAATTTCAGTGAATATATTTCATAAATAGTTCTTCTAGGAAGGAGATTTGCTATGCATGGAGTCAGAAGTAGGATTCCATAAGACTGCAAAGACTCTTCCAGATAAATATCTTTTCACCAGCCCTCCCTTCTCTGCTATTTGATCGCCATTCATATCCTTGATGTGGGTAAGGGGCCCAATAACCATGAGGCAGGTTATCTTGCATCCCCATTTGCAATTTGGTTTGTTTGAGAAGTATAGGGAATTTGACCCCTACTGAGGTGAAGCTGAGGTAAGACCAGGCACATCCTAATATCATGTTACACAAATGATTGAAAGGATGAGGAATGAAGAATACTTGGTTGAGGGTGGTGCCTGTAGCTCAACAGAGTAGGGTGTCAGCCCCATATGCCGAAGGTGGTGAGTTCAAACCCAGCCCTGGCCAAAAACTGAAAAAACAAAACAAAACAAAACAAAAAAAACCTTGGTTGAACCATGTACAATTGCTGATAATTGACCATTTTGATCTACATAAACAATGATTTCACTTCTAATATACTACTTGGAAATACACAGTTATATAATCTAGATAGCATTGAATCTACCATTCCTTATCTGAAATCTTTGGATCTAGACATATTTCAGAATCCAGAAGATATTTAGATTTTTGATTTAGAGTCCAGGGGTCCTCAAACTGCAGCCCGCGGGCCACATGAGGTGGTGTGATTGTATTTGTTCCTGTTTTGTTTTTTTACTTCAAAATAAGATATTTGCAGTGTGCATAGGAATTTGTTCATAGTTTTTTTTGTTTGTTTGTTTGTTTGTTTTTTTTTAAACTATAGTCCTGTCCTCCAAAGGTCTGAGGAACAGTGAACTGGCCCCCAGTTTAAAAAGTTTGAGGACTCGTGATAGACTTTTCAAAGTAATTCCATGTATATTACGTGTATTTATACCTCTCCCCAGTGGGTCTGTATTACCAATGTCTCTGATTTATACATTGGGAATATTTTTTTGGTTATGAACAGAATCTGATCTATTTATAATGACAGCTGTGGTTTCTGACTTAAAATTTGCATTTGCAAAAGAAAATTCAGTCATCTGGAGAGACTTCTAGAAATGTGTTAGCTATAGATGGAAGATACAACATCTGCCCAAGGTGTCTTTATAACTCAATAATATGATTATATTATCAACTCAATAATATGATTATCATAAGACCTACATCATAAATAAAGTTCACTTCACATTGTCCTTAAAAATTGATTTTCCCAGCAAGATAAAAATCATCAATCATAAATAAATGGAACATGTTAAATTTCAGAGGCTTAATGTTAAAATTGAAAGAAAGTGAATAGGAATATTTCACAGTACTCAGTTTGTCCCTCATTAATTTTCTCCTAAGAATTTGATCAATATATTAACGTCAAAACCATTTGCCTTTTTCAGTGTCTACAAATAGATTTTCCTATGGTTTCTTCTTTTCTGATGCTAGCTTAGGCCATCTCAAATTTTAGTGTGTAGAAGAATTACTTTATATGAGTATACACAGAAAATATGCATATTGCTAACTTATGGGTGGTATAAGTGATTTTTTAAGTTAATTTTTACAACAATGTGGTTTTCCCCTAAGGCTTTGATTTTAGAAAATGGCCACTGCCCCTACCTAAAGGTGGGTGTTGCATTGACAGGGCCTCTAAATCCAGAGCAAAGTGCAGACTTGAGTGAAAATTCATTTGCTTGTTTTTTTTTAAGTGTATGTAAGGAGCTTCTGCTGCTCCTTTTTACTTCCTTTCTAGGTATGCTCTAAGCAGGAACATCTGTTTGGCCCTATGTCATTCTACTTGACATGTAGGATCTCACTTGGCCTGCTTTCTTTTCTACATTTCCCTGAGTGAATTGTATAAACTATGGGAATTACTTAATATGGGAGCAGGTGTGGCCTGGACAGAAGAATATTGTGCTAAGGCATTTGGGAGGCCACTTTCTTGCATATTAAGAGGACTATCTTAAATCATCTCTGTTCCTTTATTCTTAAAAATGGAACTAATTAAAAGCAGTAATAACGATTTAAATTTGAATCATGTTTTACTTTTAAGGAGTATGTTCATTAAGCCTCCTTTGATTTTTATCCTATCCCTGTGAGATAAATATCTCAGACATAACTATCCACATTTTGATAGGTAAAGAAGCTGAGACTCAGAGAGGTACTTATATACTCGAGTATAAGCCGAGTTTTTTCGGCACAAAATTCGTGCCGAGTTCGGGGTTTTCGGCACAAATTTTGTGCTGAAAAAACTCGGCTTATACTCGAGTATATACGGTATACTGTTTTGCCCAAAGAACATTTCTGGAAAGACCTCACAATAAGTTCTGGGTTTATATGTAGAATCTAAGTATTAGATCAAGTTTTATACAGTTGTTTTACATCTGTACTGTACCCTCCAATATATCACTGTTTTTCAAATTTCACTCGAAAGGTATCATAAATTATCAATTTTAATAGTCAATTTTCCAAATGTTAAATTCTGAAGTATATATTTTAATTGGCTTTCTTTGAATAATAAATTTATATAAGTAAATTATAAGTAGTTATTACAAATGCTTAACCAATAACGTTAGCTGTAAATGGGAAGTATTCCTAAATCACATGCATAGCACAAAACCAATAATAAATGTATTTCATCAAATTCTAGCCTGAGGTTTGCTCTTTCTTGGGTAAAATGGGAGCTTAGAGAAGCCTACAAAGAAGTTGAAGACTTGCTGGCACCAAACAGAGAACTATTCTTAATGTAATCAAAAAGTTTGGAAGAAGACAAATTTTCTCACTGCAATTCAATCTTATTTAAGGCCATACCTGCATGCCACCTAAAATCAATTTGTGTGCTACCAGTGGGTATTTGTCCCACAATGTAGCGAATACTGTACAACACCTCTCCTAGGATGACCACCTCTTAGGAGTATAGTAAGTTTCAGCTAATACATGCCCAAGCCCTTTCACATTAGGAGTAATTGCTACTGTGCCTCAGAATCTATGCTAAGCTATTTACATATATTATTTTGTTGTATAATATCTATAGTCATATGATGTAGGATTGGTATCCACATTTTATTAGTGAAGTTTAAATTTATAGAGATTAATTTACTAGAGATTAAATAATTAGTAAAATGTAGTACAGGGATTTGAACCCTGGTTTTGCTAACTACAAATTACATACATGAATTATATGTGAGGCATTGCATTTATAGAGAGCATCCCTAGAAACACAATGCCGCATGCATAATTCACATTTAATATTATGCTAAAAGTAATAAAAATATTGTTCTGCTTCAATTTTTTGGTAATTATGCATTAAAGGGCTATAGAGATTACTTCAATTCTTTTAAATATTTTCCCATAATTTGTATTTTTTAATTTTTTTAAGTGCATTTTTTTTTCTGAAAACTTTGTTTGGGTTTCCTTGAGGGTCCAAAATGTGTCACATACTGAGACCCACCCCCCTCCCTCTCTCTCTCTGCTTTTCCTTTTCCCCATAATTTATACCACATTTCCTTTACATAATTTTATATGCAAATATAGTTTCTCTTTGTCACATGCAGAGAAAAGAGCTCAAATCAGAAAGGCATGGAGATGAACAATTTTTTACTGATGGAACAGGCATTTAGCAGCACCCAGATCAAGAAACAGGTTGTTGATAGCACCCTGGGAATTTTCTCCTGCCCTGTGCAAGGATGAACCTTCTACCAGTCACTCAGTCCACCATTGTTGCTTAGTTTTCCCTACTGTTAAATTTGATAATGAAATCATGCATTAGGTATTTTTCAGTAATTGGCTTTTTTTGATCAACATTATATTTGTGAGAGTCATCAATTTTATTACCGGTGGTGGGCATTTGAGTAATTACCAGTTTGCCTACTTCCAAACACATTGCTCTGAATGTTCTTGTACATGTCTTTTGGAAACTTCCATATGCATTTCTTCTTTGGTGACTATCTAGGAGTGATATTTCTGGGTCACAGAAGATGTATATGCACAGTTTAGTGAAAAAATTATTTAGTTTTCTGCTTTCTGCTAACGAGAGTTTATTCATTCTTTGTAACTGCACTAATTTACTTCTGAGGAAAATTCCATTATCGACATGCAGTCTTTTAAAGCAATAAATCAAGTTTTCCTACTCTAGAAGCAGAAGGGGTCCATGGAAGTATCTTTTTATTGGAACTTTACTAGATAGTTTTCTCTTCAGGAAAAATATAGAGACCTGTGATCAAAGCTGATTCAGTAAGAATCTTTTGGGGAGGAGGGGGATGGGGAATTTAAATACTGAGCAAAATAATTCAAAACAGAATGAATGGTGGATCTGATCCTAGGAGTGGAGGTAGTGGCTTGGACGATCTGTTATGTTTTATAGTTCCTCGCTTCTTGTCAGTTTTAAGCCTGGCTTTTCACAATCTTCTGATCCTCTGAGCTGCTCTATCTCATTCCAACATACTTTTTCTAAATTAAAATATTCATGTTGTTTTATGTTGCTTGCAACCAAGGAAACCTATGTTACATAACCTTATTGACTACATATTAGTAAAAAATTTTCTCTTGTTATAGTACAAATAATTGTCCATTTCACTATGCTCTAATGAATGTGATATGTTTCCAAATAATCCTGGGGGCTACATATAGATAAGGGTATCCATAACAAGTATTTATGACTTGTGGTCAGAGTGTACATACTTAATTGCTGATGAGGCCTGGAAAGAATAGTTAAGATTACTTATCTTGCTTAGCCACATGGAAGAGGTAGATATTTAAAAAGAGGAAATTTGGCAGTAAAGGACATTTCATCTTCTATGGTTGATATTTACTGACTATAATAATAGTTACACATTACATACAAGTGTCATATTGCATTTCTGATTAAGTGCATTAAATAGTGTTCACAATATCACCTTTTATCAGGAGGCATAAGAAGAGATAAATAAGGATCATTTGTCATGAAATTAATAGTTAGAGAAGAATTCCTGTGAAGTATACTGAGATATTTTACATTTTCAAGTTATATGCAAGGACTTAACATCATATATTTTACTTTTTCAATTTTAAGCTCATCTGCTAATATTTGGAGTTGATGTTTTTTTTCCTTTTAATGATACACAAACAGGAATTATGGAGACCCGATGCTCTTGTTTTATACTTGTTAGCTTTAGTTCCTCAGAGTGTGTTCATAGGCTTCAGTAAAGGTTGTTCTATTGTCAAGTGTTCAGTCTCAGGAGAGATTAGTCCTGAACTGAATGGGATCGTCATTCGACCTTCCATAGGTGTATGTAAATGGAGATGATGGCTACTTGAAACACCTCAGCCTCAATTGCATCTTGGTTGACTGATTGTGCTTCCAATTGTTAGCATGCTCCTGTCTTGCATTCCCCAGTTCCATCTCAGTTCATAATGAAAAAGGCATACCTGAAAGCTCCTCAGGATAGGTTTTAGGAGACTTGTGCGCTAAGTCTATATATTTTATTCCTGGAGTTCTAGGTCAGGCAGGATAAATCAGGGTTGAACTATAGGAAGTATTAATAACATAAACAAAGGCTCATGAACGAAACTGCAGGGCCCAAAGTCTGATACCACCAGAATTTACTAGCTCTGAGTTGCTATGGCTCAGATTCTGATCAGCACAATGGAAAGTCAAATACTTTCTTCTTTAGCATGATGATTATATAAGATAAAACCTATAAAACACTTAGTCTAAATTGTACTGGATATTAGCTTTTGTTATACTTTCCACTGTAGTCTTGGAATCTCTCTCTCTCAAAAAAAAAAAAAAAATGATTACGGCTTATAAAATATGGAAGTTCAGAAAGATCTTTCTGACCTACTCTTTCAAAGCCTCTTGTACCTATTTTTTTAAATGCACTTATTACAATGTACATATTAAATAGTTATACTGGTATAAATTTTTTCTGTTTGAAGTGAGAGCTATTTATTAGGGCAGTGATTTTGTTTGTTTTGATAGTTAAGATAGTCTCAAAACCTAGGCAAATACTTGTCATATTGATTGCCAAAACAATATTTTTAGAACGACTGTATAGAACCACCAATGGATGTATGGATTGAAAAGTCATTCAAGACAACTGTTGAGATATTAAAAAACACTTCAGAGTGCAGAAAATTACTTAACTTACACATGTGACTTTAGTTTTGCTTGTGTTGGATCTTTACACACTGTAAAGCGTCCTTAAACAGGTGGTTCAATAAACACTTAAGTTGAACAGTATAAAGTTGTCAGTATTTAACCACTTCTACAAAATGACAGTTTCATATAGTTCAACATAATATTTGTTGAATAGATGAGTAAATATATATTTCAATCACAGAGCAATTCCCTATTGAGACTTTGATTTTAAATGTAAATTTCTGTGTCATTGTGCATCTTAATTATTACACAAACAACCGGAAACTATACAATAGACATTAAAGAGCTCCTTCTCATATTTATAATCTGAAAATTTCCAGCACTAAATAATGAAACTTGGTTTTATAAATAAAGCTTTTCAAGCTCTTTGGATACTCATCTAATCTGACAAATACTAATCTTGATTTTATTATTTGTGGCTCATCAAAACAAAATTAAGCCCCCCTAAGATGGTCTTCCCAAGGGGCCTTGCTCACCAGTTTTTGCACGTTCATTTGTAATATTTGGTGATGGGCAATTTAGCTCACAGAACAGTACAGTAATACCTGGAAAATATAATTTTTTTCTATTTAAAATTAGGATTTATTGAAGATGACAGAAAGATTTGTTGGCAATGACTGAATCAATCAATGAATGAGCAATATATATATTTTCTGCTTAGGCAGTATGCATCGATAGATCATGTTTCTCATATCCGTTTCCAGTTCCTCTGACCTGGAAAGCACTTATAATCATTAACTTTGGAACTATGTGATAAGCTTTCTTCTGATGTAAGGTTTCTTTTTTTCTAAATTCTGCTTTTCCTCTTCTGAGCCTCCTGAACATAATTTTCTGAGCTGGAATATCTGTTTTTGAACTTGGGCCATTATTAACAATCTTGTTAAATTCTTTCTTATGCATTTGTGGTAAACACATTTGAGGAAAGAGGCATTTGTGATTCATGTAGATTTTGTGTCCATTTTGTCAATATATATGTCACAAAGTCTGCAAGATTGGGCTTTTAAAAATATTTCTAAATTTATATATCTAGCCATTTCTTGGTATTCTCAGGGGATCAGGTCACCACCCACATGTAATACCAAAATTTGTGCAACTCAAGTCCTGCAATCAGCCCTGCAGAACCTGCCCTTATGAAAAAGTGGCCCTCCATAGAGATGGATTCTATCATCCCTTGAATATTGTATTTTGCATTAGAGTTTGGCTGAAAAAAATCCACATGTAAGTGGACCCTATGTAAGTTCAACCCTGTGTTGTTCCATGGTCGCTTATATTCATTTTAAAATTAGTGGTGATAGCTTTGGTTTCTTGAATGTGTACCTCTCTCTCCTTAACAGGTGTGCCTGTTTGAGTTCTTTTTTCTTGCTAACAACCTTATTTCTCTATACTATGGTCACAATGAATGAGAAGAGTAGTTTAGCTGGAGTTCAGAATCAGGTTCTGATTCCAAAGTCTGACTTTTTTTCTTTGGAATTTAAAAACATATTTTAAGGTCATTAAAGAGTAGTTGAGTACAATTTAAGATTGGTGTTAAGCCAATGAATTTTTGAGTGCCAAGTGATGTGCCTGTCCCTTTAATAATCATATATTCGGAAGGTGTCTACAGCAACCTGGTGAACATCTTGGCATTTATGAAAGAACTGTATACTAGCTATGTCATTAAATGAGTACTTAGTCTGTGTTCAAATCTCTCAATGTAGTTTCACTCTACAGGTTCCCTTAAATGTTTATGTATCCTTATTGTCAGAATATTTTACTGTATGACTAAGTATTTTGTATGGTTCCTTAATTCTGTGTCTTGTTCAGTCTTCTCTGATGTATCAATCTTTCCAATGACCAAAACTTATATTCTAGATATTTCTTCTGAATACTTCCTAATCTTTCAGGGTTTTCCTACGTAATTTAGAAAGTCTCACTTTCCATCTATGGTGCTATTATACTGTATATAAAGCACCTCAGTAACTCACACTATTGATTTATATTTATTTAGCATGCTAATTAACTTGACTTTCAGACTTCAATTTCTTTTGGGACATTTATAACACAGTATCTGCCTTGTTTGCTTGAATATCACATTTGATATTCATTTAGTTTTATTTCTGCTATTTATTTGGTTGTTAATCTAGTGAAAGTCTCAAATGCCTGAATTTTTAAATTATAATTTAGCACTGTAAAAGAAACTTCAGAATAAAATCTGTGACTAATTTTAATATTACTCTTTCATTCTTAACATTTATGTTACCTTTTATGACCTTTACATTTATAAATATGTAAACAAGTGTAAAATTTGGAGACAGGCATCAGAGGCCAGTATATACATTTTTATGGACCAAAATAAGGTCTTTTAAATATATTCAAGCAAGATAATCACTGAAACATGGAAAAAAATTGATCATATATATTGGTCCTTATTACCTTCTTCTAATTGAATGTTTCATATCTATCCAATAAGACAATTGTTGAGCTTCAGCAATAGAATTTTTTTTTTCTTCTCCAGTAAGGAAAATTTTAGTTTTTATTTTCTGTTACACTGGCTAGAACCTTCAGCGCAATGTAAGAAGCAATAGAAATTTTTAGTTTGGTAAATTTTATTTTTAATTTAGTGAATAACCTATAATTATTTTGTTTTAATTTTAACTTAAAAAATTAAGCAATGTGATATAAGATAATGGTTCCTTCTGGAATTTAGGAGGAACTAGTTAGTTTCTGAGAATAACTGCCCTTCTAAAATATTTTTGAAAAGCTAAATGAAACTCATTTTAATCAAAAGTCCTGTAGATTTAATGCAATTTATTCATTGTAGTCAATAAGGCATATTAGTTTTAGACATAGGTAGAAAAATAACTATGTATAAAGGTAAAAATCCTATAAAAATTAGAGAAAGCAAATTATAAAAAATTAATATAAATGTTTGATGTAAGACTGAATTTAGTTGTTATTTATCTCAGGCTAAATCTTCCAAATAATATAATATAAAATTATGTGTAAGTGTGATATATTAATTTCTTAGAATAAACATGCAAACTTTTAATAGAACCTGGTTAGAAATGGATCAGGATCAGACAATAGAGCCAGAAATATGAATTACAAATTTTGACTCAGGGAGCAAGAGAACAGTACTAGATTTAATATGAATAAAGATCAGGCAAGTGGCAGGAAGTATTGTTAGACTATCAGGTGACTGGTTGAGGCGTTCAAGAAAGTAGGTAAGACCTTGAAGGGTACTTGAATAGGGAGAGGTTGGCAGTTCTCTGTAGTCTAGGAAGGTTAGCAGAATTCCGGACCCAAGGGGCAGAGATTCAGGAGTTATTATATGACGGATTAGAGCTCACAGTTTCTTTTCTTTTAAACCTTACCTACTAAGGGTATCACAAACTAATTAATAGTGATGAGGAAGTCACTGTCTCTAGAAATATTTTACTTTTTGTTAAATCATGGGGAAACAGGAGAAACTCCTTTGAAATTCATGTGTAATAAAAATAACTGGCATTTTTTTGAGCGCAAGGTGAGGACCAAGTACTTTTAAGTACATTATATGCTTTAAATTTATTAATCCATTTGACTATTGTTTTCATTGTACAGATGAAAGAACAGAGACACAGATAGGTTGTTTAAGTCACACAAATAACAAGGAACTGAGTCTGGACTGGAATTCAGTTTGACTCCAAAGCTACGTTTAAACCATTCTAGAACAAGAGGAGGTGAGATTCTGTATTGAATGGAATTAGATATGAGTGGAATTTATTTTTCAGCATCATGCTCAGGTATTGTGGATAAAAGTAACTGTCTATAAATTTTGTATTTGAATTTTATAGTTTACAATAAAAATACTGAGGAACATTCTGCTTAACCCAAGCAACCATGAATTTACTATTTATGACACAATGAGGCTAAGAGGTAATGGGCTCTTCAATAGAGATGTTGGCGTTGTTGAATTTTACCTTGAATTTACCTAAATTCATTTGTTCTTTTGTCATTCATTTAACACAAGCTTAATGTGCTCCGACTATGTACTGGGAACTCTATTAGGGATAGAGTGACAAAAGTAATGTCTTTATGAATTTATGAGTCATTGATAGATTCATTCAATACATAAATATGTAAATACATATATCCAAGAGATGTAAAAGTGTATTTTTATGTACTTTAAAAAAAATATAAGTGCTAACAAGACAAAGCAGACTAAGGCAGAAATTGAAAGGAGAGAGTTATTATTATTTTTTCTGTATTAAATCATAACTCTGTACTGATTTGATAGTGTTCAAGAGAGGACTCACTGGAAAGGTACATTGAAAAAAGGCCCAAATAAAATGAATGAATAAAGCTTTCAAATATAAAGAAGAAGAGAATTTAAGGAAGAGGAAAAGTAAGTGCAAATATAGTGAGTTTAAGAAAACAAAGTGAGGGGTGTTAGGAGATGAGAGATGCAGAAGTGAAATAATAGAG
Organism: Loris lydekkerianus; assembly: GCA_963574355.1. Lineage (NCBI taxonomy): Eukaryota > Metazoa > Chordata > Mammalia > Primates > Lorisidae > Loris > Loris lydekkerianus. Next base: position 3,278 of record CAUYPK010130963.1, on the reverse strand, counting down.
ACCTTCTAGACTACAGTGTAATGATCACATAGTGAACCAGACGGGAGCCAATGTGGGTTTTCATGTAACTGTCATAATTAGATTTTTAAAAAGTAAAATCACTTTAGCTACTATGGAGCTTCAGGAGTGTCCAACCTTTTGGCTTCTCTGTCCTACATTGGAAGAAGAAGAGTTGTCTTTGGCCTTGGATTAAATACACAAAGACTAATGAAGGTTGATGAGCAAAAGAAATGTTTGTGCATAATTTTCATGAAATCCACTACGGCCAATGAGCAAAGAAGTCCGTACATAATCTGTGTGTAGCCCACAGGTCACAGCTGGGACACTCCCGCAAGTGGAAGTAAGGAGAAGTCATCAGATTCAGATACATTCTAAACTCAGAGCACAATGTCATTGCTTATGGTGTAGCTTTTGAATTTGGATGAAAGGTAAAAGACTGTGTGATGTGAAAGTTTTCGGCTTGAGCAGCTAAAAGAATGGTGAAGCCAGATTTAGAGGGACAAAGTAACCCCTTTTCTATGTTAGAAACATTAAATGGGAGATATGTTTTGAAGATCCAAGTGAGGATGTTGAGTTTTGGCAGTCAGCTGAACAAGTCTAGAGGTAGGGAGGAAATTCTGGGATGGAGATAGAAATTTATGTATCATCAAATTATGTAGATATTTTCCAAAGCCCTAATGCTAAGTCATCACCTAAGAAATGAGGTTAAACAAAATAAGCAAAGAGGAAAAGATTGAGCTCTGGGTTATTCCATTACTTAAGAGTTAGGAAGAGAAAGAAAATGCAGGAAATGAGTTTGAGAAGAAATAATAAAATACAAACTAGGAGAGTAAAATGTCTTAGAGTTGAAAAGAAAGACATATTTCCAGAATGAAGGGATGTCTATTGCAAATGCTGTTGAGAAGTAAAGTTAGGACTAAATAGAGACCTTAATGCCATAGAATTCAGGGAGATTGTCATTATCCCTGAACAAAGCAACTTCTGTAAAAAGGTTTGTCTTAAGACAGCAAATGTAAACATACCCTTTGAGGAATTTTGCCAAAAGGCAGAGAAATTGGGCAATAACTTGATGAGTACATAGGGTATAGTTTTCTTTTGGCTCAGTGCCTGTGGCTCAAGTAGCTAAGGTACCAGCCACATACACCTGAGCTGGCGGGTTCGAATCCAGCCCAGGCCCGCCTAACAATGATGGCTGCAACCAAAAAAAAAAAAAAAAAAAAATAGCCAGGCATTGTGGCAGGTGCCTATAATCCCAGCTATTTGGGAGGCGAAGCCAAGAGAATCGTTTGAGCCCAGGAGTTGGAGGTTTCTGTGAGCTGTGATACCACAGCACTCTACTCAGGGTGACAGCTTGAGGCTCTGTCTCGAAAAGAAAAAAAGTTTTCTTTTTTCTTTAGTGACAGTTACTATAGAATGTTTGTTATGGAGATAGAATTGATCTGATAATAAAAAATAAATTAACTATGTTTGTAAAAGAGGAGCTGGTGGAAGGACCAGAGTCCTTGAGGTTGGGTTAGCCTCGGATAGAGATGGGGCCTTTAAGCCATCTTTGGGATTGGGGGATGTATTAGGACCACAGAATATTACTAAGGTACCAGTTAAGCAGTCACAAAACCAGCGGGCATGGTTGTGTATTGTGTAGAACTATTGCTCTAGTGTATTAGAACAATGCAGTACAACTATTGTGTATTACCAGTTAAGTGGTTACAAAACCAGCCTTCACGGTTGTGTATTGTGTAGAACTATTGCTCTAGTATATCTAGAGCAGCGATTCTCAACCTGTGGTTGCGACCTCTTTGGGGGTCTCCTGCATATCAGATATTTACATTATGATTCATAACAGCAGAATTACAGTTATGAATAGCAATAAAAATAATTTTATGGTTTGGGGGTCACGACAATATGAGGAACTGTCTTAAAGGGTCGCAGCACTAGGAAGGTTGAGAACCACTGCTCTAGAGTAATGTTGAGCAAGACGGCTGCAGGCATGATTTAGTAAGAAAGTTGGGTTTAATAAGACTAGGGTTGAGGTTTTTATTTTTATTTTTTTTAAGTTAGTACAAGTAGGGGAGAAACTATAAGGGCGCTTCAAATGTTATTCACGGAATAGATGACCATTGTGAACCAGAAATATAGCCTGGTTAAAGAAAATAGAATGAGGGGGCTGATGGCCAGCAAAAAAATGGTAGTAACAAAGGATTAGTGGTCTCAATGTGTGGAAGAGTTATTGGAGTGTGATTTATGATTATAGTTAATGAGGTACAAAGATAAAAATTGTTCAGAAGTCTGAATGTGTATGAAATGTCAGATGTTGGGAATAAAAGGAAAATATTATGCTGCTAGTACCGACAGAAGCTGCCGCTGCCCACACGGAGAGTTTACATCCCCCCCCCATATTAATGATGTAAATGTGTCTATAATGTGACTTGATGAGTGGCAGAAAAATAGAACTTTGCTTTCTACATGGCATTTGTGAAATCTGTAATCTAGTCTTAATGACTCTTTACTGAGATATTCTGCAGTTAATGTGATTTAAAAATTCTAATCTATTAGTCAATTCTGAGTGAGTTTTACTTAAGCCATAAAGCCTCCGAGATAAGCATTGTGGCAAAGTTGTCTTTATATAGGATGCCACAAATACTAACACACACCTGATCAATTATAGTTGATTAAGAGATGAATTAACAAGTTTCTGCAATTTTGACATAATGGCTTAGTTTATATCTTACCAGTACAAAATGATTGTTGGAATTGATTGGGTTTCTTCTGCTTGATTTTATTTTAGTAAAACTTGTAATGTACTCATTGACCTTTTGCATATGTAAAAGCTCCCAAAGCAGTACATTTTAACAAATCTTTGCTGAAATTCTTGATTTTTGCTCTAAAGTGTATTATTATTACATGCACTTTAAATTATTGAAGTATTAAGTTACTGGAGTTTGAAAATATTGCAGTGGTATCAAGTATTTTACCTATGTATGCATATAAATATGATAGTATAAATGGTTCTTTAGAAAAAATAAATGGCAAATTCATTGAACTTATTTGGGGAAAATATTCTGTATAGATTTGATACTAGAAAATTTTTAAGTTTGATTTCAGAGATTTTTTTTTTTTTTTTTTTAATTTTTTTTATTGTGGAGAAGGGGCAGGGAAAGAAGGCAGGGGAAGAGGTGAGTGACAGGGTCGGGCCAGTGGCATGGTACCACATTGGCTGTATCTAGGTAGAGGCAGTTTCAGGCCGGGCCTTGCTGAGTCGTTGCTACGCAGAAGTAGCT
>CAUYPK010130962.1:0-24625 GCA_963574355.1 Loris lydekkerianus | reverse complement strand
TAGCCTTCATGTGAAAGCTATAATTTAGCTTCATAGTAGGGCTAAGTACATTGGATACTTTTTCTTCCATTCCTGAGATACTTTGCTAAGAAGAATATGTTTCAGCTGCATCCATGTAAACATGAAAGAGGTAAAGTTTCCATCTTTCTTTAAGGCTGCATAATATTCCATGGTATACATGTACCACAATTTGCTAGTCCATTCGTGGGTTGATGGGCACTTGGGCTTCTTCCATGACTTAGCAATTATGAATTGGGCTTTAATAAACATTCTGGTACAGATGTCTTTGTTATATTGTGATTTTTGGCCTTCTGGATATAAACCTAGTAAAGGAATTATAGGATCGAATGGCAGGTCTATTTTTAGGTCTCTAAATATTCTCCAAACATCCTTCCAGAAGGAAATCTCTCTTAAAAGGTGTTGATGGTAAAACTTCCAGAGACTCTGCAAAAAGTCTGGATAGGGCTGCCTTACCAGTAGACAGTTGTTGTAATAATAATAATGAAGTATACATTCTGCTGCCAAATGTATTTTTTTTTTATTCCTTCGGATTTTGAAGATTTCTTTCTTCTAACAATTCCTATCAAAGTATCTTTCCAAACATGGTCTAGAGGGAAGTCTTAACTCAATATCTGCCCTTACCTATCAGTTCATAACTGAAAAGAGTTAGTAAAAATCCATCTAGATAGAATGATAGAATGTTTTCTGAGCAAAATTTGAATAGTAGGGTGAGCTGTGTGGCAAATTGAGAATCAAAGATACCAAAGAGACATTGATTATTAGTAAAGAGAGCTGTAACAATTGCCTTATCCACATTTTGCATGTGGTATAAAACAAAGATGGTTCAGGTGTGGAGGGTGCCACTGGTAAGACTTGCAGAAAAGAGGTTGCTAAAATTTAGAGAAAATTGTGCAGAATTATGTGACATATCAAACGAGAAATGGTCAATATTCTTTACAAAACTATTACAGAAACCTAACTAAAAATTTCAGTTAAATATTATTTCTAAAACAGAATTTGCTTTTTAAATAGACAGTACCTATAAGTATCCTTTTCTGTTTATATTCTTTTGACACTGAGGAGCTGTCAAAAATCCTTGCAAGTTGTCTCACTGTGTAATGCACTTAGAAGTCTGTAAAAACAGCATTAAAATTGATTTCATACAGTAAAACAATCTATTCCCACAGAAGAAGGTATGAATCTCTCTCCACATCTTTTGGCCACCCATGAACACTTCAGCATCTCTGACTATGGAAGAGGAAAGATTAGTGATATGTATTTATCAAACTCCATCTCACTTTCCTTCAAGAAAATTTTCCTTTCATAGATGTAAACTGACCCTGAAGATGAAAAAAAAAAAAAAAAGAGCACTAACTTATTTCAGAATGTATCGCCCACTGGTGTAAATTTCTACTTGTCAAGTTAAGATCAAAAACAGTGAATTTTAAAAAAACAAAACAAACAAACAACAACAAAAAAAAAAAAAACCAGTGAACGTTGGTGGGGTTAGTTAACTATCAACAGTGTTGATTTGGTTCCAGTTTATGGACCTTGGTTTTCAAATAGGTAGTATCACGTAAGAATGTCAACTCTGAAGGTGAAAACAAATCTCTCTTCTTGGCTTTCTTCTTTTATTCTGTCTTTATTTTTTCATTCTTTGTTGGACTTCCTTTATTCTTATTCTTTCTTTATCCCACATTGACCCCTGTCTGTCCCTTGGTCTGATTTCCCTATTTCTATGTCTCCCATCTCCTCTTTCCACACTCTCCTTTTCAAATCTCTTGGGGTTTTTTTGTTGTTGTTTTTTGGGGTTTTTTGTCTGATTCTCCTTTTTAAAGACATCTTCTGCCTCTCAAATCATGCCTTTGTCAACAACACTCTCCAACTCGCCTTTCATTCCATCCCTGCCTCTTTCTTCACCCCTCACCCTGGCACTCAGTCCTGCCAATGTCCATCTGTTGGAAAAACCCATACTACTTAAATGCATAAGTCTTACCCTAGCCTGGTCTTGACCATCAAAAATAACAATTCAAGTGTAAGCACAGGCTGTTCAGACCTTGTAATTTCAGTAAGTCCATAGAATAGCTTTCCTAAAATGCAAGCCTAATCAGAGACTCATGTTTATTATATAACCAAATGCTTTTTATAATGTGTCAGGAATTGATTACTAATGAATCCCCCATTATAAGAGCAGGATTCCATTTGGCACATTATGCTATTTAAATGCAGATAAAAATATCCGTGAGGACTATGTTTAAAGACAAAGGAAAAACAAAAACATCTACAAAATATAGTATAATTAAAAGATGAAAAATTAGAATTACAGACTAGTCTCTAGAAGCTGAGTCGTCATGAATTACCTTGGAATTTTGCTAGATGGCGCTACAGTACGTGTGTGGCTAGAGAGTACCGTCCAGTTGCTGAAGCAAAATTACCAGGCGCTCAAAAGTTTTAATTTGCACCACTGAGACATCCATTAATATTATAAACATTTTCTGACCCTGAAATAGAACTACTAATATTCACATTCAGAAGTTTGGTCATTTGAAATTTTTAAGTCTCGTTCTTTCGTTCCTGGTAGCAAACACGTTCTGTGTATTTGAAATTCTTCAGCAAAGATAAGTGCTCTAAAAATCCAAGGATCTTACAGCATTCTGCCAGAAGCTTCACCTTTGACCAAAACTGACAACCAACCAGCTGCTTTCCCAAGAAGTATGTCCCTTCTTGCAAACACCATTTTAAACAGGGTCAATGCACACATGTGGCTCCATCCTCTGCGTCACACTCATCTTGCCACACATTCAACTCCTGTAGGGTTTTCTGCAACATGTCATTGTTCAGTTTTAATTGTTGATTTGATTCTTTACATCTTTTCTGGTGCTTTGAAGTTTAAAGATAGGTCAATTTCATCAGCAAGCCCTCTAAAGAGGAGAGCTAGGGTCTTCCCATCTCATGTATTTTAATTTAAAAGTGAGTCACAGGAAAACTACTGACAGAAAGAAAGGGATTTTAGTTTTTGTATGTATTTGGTATATAATTAGTTAATATCTTAGTTTGCTTTTTTGTGTTTTTTTTTTTTTTTTTTTCAGAAAGCTTTTTTTTTTTTTATGTTTTTTTGGACAGGACTGGGTTTGAACCTGCCACCTCCAGTATATGGGGCCAGTGCCTTACTCCTTTGAGCCACAGGCATCACCCATTGAGAGAAGGGTTTTTAAAGTTTTTCTATAGAACCAAGTGTAGACAATTGCTACTGCCTTCAATTTCTACTTGCAGAAACTAAGCAAGACTGACAAGGGTCAGCACCTGTGGCTCAGTGAATAGGGCGCCGGCCCCATATACCGAGGGTGGCGGGTTTGAACCCAGCCCCAGCCAAACAGCAACAACCAAAAGTAAAAATAAAAATAAAAATAGCCAGGCGTTGTGGTGGGCACCTGTAGTCCCAGCCCAGCTACTCAGGAGGCTGAAGCAAGAGAATCACCTAAGCCCAAGAGCTGGAGGTTGCTGTGAGCTGTGACACCACAGCTCTCTACCAAGGGCCACAGAGTGAGACTCTGTCTCAAAAAAAAAAAAAAAAAAGACTGAACAACTCTAACCCATAATTAAACTATATATATGTCCCCATATATAGTTTACGCACAGAGTATATGACTTCACATTCTTCCAATAAAAAAGCAAAATTAAAAATGTATATTATTTGTAACAGACTTCCCTGCTTTGTTCTTTAGAATCCTATGGGATTACCAGACATGATATTCAGGAAGTGACTAGGCTAAAGATTTCCCCTCCTTCTTACTGCTAATAACCTTTACAATATGCCTAAAATATGAAATTTAAAGAGACACACAAACACATCCTGTAGCTTTCTATTCTGCAAATGTCATTAAATAGTTGCAATTGCTCTTTAGTCTAAAATGTCACATTTAAAATGTTTTATCTTGATATTGACTTTTTTCTATATATTTTATTTTTTTGAAATAAAAAATAAAAAAAAAACCTCTGTCTCCCTGAGGTTGAGTGCTATGGCACCATCACAGCTCACAGCAACCTCAAACTCCTGGGCTTAAGCAATCCTCCTGCTTCAGCCTCCCAAAAGCTTCTGGGACTACAGACACCTGCTAAACCTGCCTAGTTTTTCTATCTTTAGTTGAGATGGTGATTAGCTCTTGCTCAGTCTGGTCTTGAACTCCGGAGCTCAAGCAGTCTCCCCATCTTGGCCTCCCAGAGTGCCAGGATTACAGGCATGAGCCACCACACCTGGATTGACTTTAAGTGCTTTAAATAGATATCCTACAGCAGAAGGAAAAGATTGAAACAAAATTTCCTTCTAACACTGTCTTATGGAATTCTCCTACAAGCTGATGAAGAATGTATATACTCTAATTATCTAAGATTCCTATGCCTTATAGAACTGCTGAAGAGCCCACTGCATCCCCCATTCTAGTCCTAAGCATCCACTCCTATCCACCCTTTGACTCATTCATTCAACATTTATTGAGTACCCTCAATGAGGCAATAAACTACAAATGAATCTGAAACAGTCCTCCAGCCCTCTAGAAACCCAGTCTAGAGTAGTTAAGCAGATACTTAAACAGGTAAATGAAATGCAGTGAGATGAGTACCACAATGGAGCTATGCAGAGTGTCTGAATAAAGGCAAAGTTCATGATAGGCTGGAAAGGAGTCTGAAAGCACAGTTGCAGAGAAAGCAGGAAAAGGAATATTCAGAGAAAATGGCTCTGTGACAAATTCCACTTGGTCCACACACTACACCATTCCCAAAAGACAGGAGAGCAGATCACAGCCCTTAACACAACCTTAGAGATGGATAATATCTTCTCTTTTATAACTTTGTAAAAATTAGGAAATTATTACTTACCTTACAGAACTGCTGTATGAATTAAATGAGTACATGCAAGTAGCACATCATACATGTGAATTCCCTGCCGTCTTTTGTCTATACACCTCAGTACCTAGAATAACTTTGGACATGGGGTATAGAAAAATCACAAAGGAAGCAGCAATGGAGATAGAGTCAAAACTTCAGCTGGTTTTCACCTCTACCAATTGCTAAACTCTGTAACTTTGGGTCAATTAATGTAAATTTTCTGAGCTGTGTGGGAAAAAGCTAACTTCAGGCTATCTAACAAAGTGAAATTAAAACAGAATGAGTCTTAAAATTAAGTTAGATATAATATAAAAATGATCTATATATCACCCAGAATTTCATTAAAAATAGAATATCCAAATGGCTAAACTATGAAAATTTGATCAAATTTGAGCGCAAAAAGCACAAGTCAAAAATAAATAAAATTATTTGCCTATTAAATTGTTAAGTAAGGAAAATAATTATAATCCAAGTGTTGGCTCCCATAAAGCAAGAGGATGACTTTCTTGCATGTTTCTGGTGGGAATAAAAAATATGGGAACTCTTCCCAGAATGCATTTTGGAAATATGATCATATATATATATATATATAAATATATATATATATAAATTTTTTTTTTTTTGAGACAGAGTCTCACTATGTTGCCCTCAGAGTGCCATGGCATCATGGCTCATAGCAACTTCTAGCTCTTGGGCTTAAGCGATTCTCTTGCCTCAGCTTCCCAAGGAGCTGGGACTACAGGCGCCCGCCACAACACCGGGCTATTTTTTGGTTGCAGTTGTCATTGTTGTTTAGCAGGCCCCAGGCCAGGCTCAAACCTGCCAGCCTCGGTGTATGTGGCTGGCGCCCTACTCACTGAGCTACGGGTGCCAAGCATCTAAAATATTTTCTATCCAAGTAACTCACTTTTAGATTAAAATGCCAAATTAAAAAAAAAAAAATCACAGATAAGCAGTATTTTTTTAGACCATTATTTACCAACAGAAAAATTTATAATAAACTAAAAGTCCAACCATGGAGTATTTTATTAATTACAATGCATTTTTATAATTATATATCACCATTAAAAATCTAGATATGAAGGAGTATTTAGTATCATGGAAATGTATGTAAAATTTTCAGATGCAAAGCTATATTTACATTACCCTACCTTTAATATTTATATACCGTATTTATTGCTTAGAAAAAAAGATTTGAAAAGCGTGAAATACCATCAGTTGTATTGCTGTGTAACAAGTTAAACCAAAACTTAGCAAGTTAAAGCAACACAATATTTATTATCTCACATTTTTCATGAGCCACGAATGCAGGCACAGCTTAGCAGAGGTCCTCTACTTTCAAGTTTCTCACAAGCAACAATTAAGCTAGTGACCAGACCTGAAGTCTCACTCATGAAGGCTAAGAATTAATGGAGAGAGAGTCAGAAAACTTCAGCTGGTTTTCTCCTCCACCAGGTACTAAGCTCTGGTCCACTTTCAAGTTCACTTATGTAGTTGTACTCCATTGTACCTTTGCGGGCTGTTGGACTAAGTGGTCTTTGCTGGCTAGTTCCAGGAGCCACACTCCATTTCTTGCTAAGTGGGCCTTACTAATTCAGCAGCTTACTTCAGCAAAACCAACAAAAGACAGTTTCTCTAGCAAAATAGAAGCCACAGTCTTTAGTTTATCACAGAAGTGGCATCCTTGAATCATACGCTATTGGTTAGAATCATGTGACTCAGATTATATAAAATGTGAACCCTCAGGTGAGATGATTGAAAGTCATCAAAACCTGCCCTCCAGTGAATGCCTCATTTTCTTCCTTATGTCTCCATTTTTACATATTTTATAAATACATTTCATATATAAGAATTATTTGAAAGTAAATGTAATAAATTGGCTAATCAAGAAAGCATTTACAAGATACAGAAGAGTTATAAAATTGTGTCCTATAATGACAGTACCAAAGAAACACTCATATAGCTTAAGAGTGTTTAAAAAATTAAAAAGGAAAGGAGAGGAGAAGAGTGGGCAGAAAAAAAGTGATTTAATTGCCAAACATTTGGAGAAAAAATAAAATTTTTATAAAGTAAAAATTATGTCATTACATTAAAACATTATTTAACTGTTCACAGATGTGAAAATGTCAAAAAATTACAAATGCTGCAGAGAAAAGGAATACTTATACGCGCTTGGTGGGACCGCCAACTAGTACAACCTCTGTGGAAGGCTGTATAGAGCTATCTCAAAGAACTTAAAGTAGACCTACCATTTGCTTCAGGATTCCCATTGCATGGTATGCAGCCAAAGGAACAAAGTTCATTTTATAAAACGGAAACTTGCACTTGAATGTTCATAACAGCACAATTCACAATTGTGAAGATATGGAAACAACCCAAGCGTCCACCAATACATGAGTGAATTAACAAAATGTGGTGCATGCATAGTAGGGAGCACTATTCAGCCACAAAACAGATGGTGATCTAGTATCATTTTAGACAACCTGGGTGGAACTGGGAACCATTCTAAGTGAAACTTCTCTTGCCTCAGCCTCCCGAGTAGCTGGGACTACAGGCAACCACAATAATGCCTGGCTATTTTTTTGTTGCAGTTTGGCCAAAGCTGGGTTTGAACACGCCACCCTTGATTTATCGGGCTGGTACCCTACCCACTGAGCCACAGGCACCACCCAAAATGAATACCTGTTTGGGGTTTTTTGTTTTGTTTTGTTTTGTTTTGCAGTTTTGGGCTGGGGCCAGGCTTGAACCCGCCACCTCTAGTATATAGGATTGGCATCCTACTCCTTTGAGCCACAGGCGCCACCCCAAAAAATGAATACCTTTTTAAAAGTAAAATATAAAAAAGTGATCTGGGTGTTGTGGCATGAGCCTCAGATACTTAGTCCCAGATACTCAGGAGGCTGAGGCAGGACAGTCACTTTAACTCTTGAGTTTGAGGTTGCTGTGAGCTAGACTGAAGCCGTGACACTCTTGTCTCCAAAAAAATAATAATAATAAATTAAAAATAAAACAATCTAGTTATATTTGACCACAGTAGAAAGATGCTTTTCTCATATTTTCCCAAAATAAATTTTAAAAAACAATCTGACCACTATATAAAACTTTCCTCTCACATGACTGTTACAAGGTGAATGAAATTATAAATTGAATACACTTCCCTCTTATGCTGAAACATTCCTCATACTGTACAACATCTCTCTTGTGAAGAAAACAGAGCTGGCTGTGAAAAGAAAAAAACCTATGTTTCAGGCTAGACAGTTCATCTGATTAAGGAAAGAAAAGGTGGTTTATAGTCAAACACCAATTCTCCAGCACCACACCATAAGCTCTGTAAGCATGATTTGTGCCACCCCAAACTACATTCAGGAGAGTTGATGGGAGTTTTCAATTCCTGGTGGTATTATCAATTCTTGGCTATAGTTGTTTGGCTATGAAGAAAGAACAAGTCAAATATACCTACTGCCAGACAGAGTCAGCAGCAACTGGGAGTGGCTCTCCACACAGTACACATGAAATTTGAAGCCAGTTTTACTAAAGGAAATAAGATTACAGGTTCAAAACCAAATGTATATACCCCCGTTGGAGCAAGGTTTCTCTTCAAAATATAGGAAAAACTGAATCCATATACACAAGATGTTAACATAATAAATTAATAGGGAGGTGCAGCTTGCTTAAAAAATTATCACTCCAAGAGGTGGAATAAAAATTAGTTTTATATTGGGGTTTACCAGCGGGGTGGCCAGTTTTATGAATGAAGGTATAGCTACAGATTCCCCTAGAAGACCCAGTCGTTGTATGAGTGGAGTTGTGGTTCACCCCTAGGCTGTCACAGAGCAGTCTTACATGGAAAGTGTTGTGACTTTTCTACAGGACGTTGTACCACAGGCTTACAGTGGAACACCTCTAACAGAAGAAAAGGAGAAAATTGTCTGGGTCAGAGTTGAAAATGCAGATTTAAATGAGTCTTACTTTGTCACCCTGGTAGAGTGCTATTGCATCACAACTCACAGCAACCTCAAACTCTTCGACAAGTGATTCTCTTGCCTCAGCCTCCCAGGTAGCTGGGACTACAGATACATCAAGAAATCTGGAATTTCACGAAATACATAGCACTGGGAATGAACTGCCTTTGCTGATTATGATTGGCTACTGTTATGGAATGCAGGTCTGGAGCATCCCCAAAATCAGGCTAACAAAAATATTCAGTGGGGAAAAGACTCCCTATTTAACAAATGGTGCTGGGTGAACTGGCTGGCGACCTGTAGAAGACTGAAACTGGACCCCCACCTTTCACCATTAACAAAAGTTGATTCTCACTGGATAAAAGATTTAAACTTAAGACATGAAACTATAAAAATATTAGAAGAGAGTGCAGGGAAAACACTTGAAGAAATTGGCCTGGGCAAATATTTTATGAGGACGACTCCCCATGCAATTGAAGCAACACCAAAAATACACTACTGGGACCTGATCCAACTAAAAAGCTTCTGCACAGCCAAGACCACAGTAAGTAAGCAAAAGAGACACCCTTCAGAATGGGAGATGATGTTTGCAGGTTATGCTTCTGACAAAGGTCTCATAACTAGAATCTACAGAGAACTCAAACTAAACAATAATAAATAACTATTTCTATGTGGGCAAGAGACTTGAACACAATCTTGTCTGATGAAGATAGGCGCATGGCCTACAAACACGAAAAACTGCTCAAACTCCAGTAAGGTTAGCCCACATCAACAAATCTCAAAACTACAGATGTTGGCAAGGATGCGGAGAGAAGGGAATGCTTCTACACTGCTGGTGGGAATACAGGCTAATACAACCTTTTTGGAAAGAACTAAAAGTAGACCTACTGTTCGATCCTGCAATTCCTCTACTAGATATATACCCAGATGATCAAAAATTATTTTACAACAAAGACATTTGCACCAGAATGTTTATTGCAGCCCAATTCATAATAGCCAAGATGTGGAAACAGCCCAAGTGGCCATCGACCCAAGAGTGGATTAACAAATGTGGTATAGGTACACCATGGAATACTATGCAGCCATAAAAAAGATGGAGACTTCACATCTTTTATGTTTACCTGGATGGAGCTGGAACACATTCTTCTTAGTAAAGTATCTCAAGAATAGAAAAAAAAGTATCCAATGTACTCAATACTATTATGAAATCAATATATAACCACCTACACACTCATATGAATGGCAAAACGTAACTATAGTCCAGAAGGTAGAAGGGAAGAGGAGAGAAAGGAGAGGAGAGGAGAGGGGAGGGGGGATATGGGCGGAGGGAGGGCATCTGGGGGACCTCACCTAATGTGCATGATGCAATGGTACATTTCAAAACTATTAAGAAATGAGTATAATTGTGATGAATGTGTCACTTAGTTCAATGTAAGCATTTCACATTGTATATTAAAACAGTACCCTGAACCCCATAAATAAATCAATGTACAAAGTTAAGATTTAATTTAAAAAAAAATTTATTTTTTATCCAAAACTTTTTGATCCAAAAGTTTTATTTTGGATCAAAATTGGTCATGTCCATAGTAGATGACCAGGAATGAGATTCATTCTAAAATAAAGCTTCAGTTTTCTCACTTGGGCTTATCAACCCAATAACATAAGCCAAGAAACTAAGTGCTGCTTTGTGCATTTTATGCACAAATAACATTTTTTTTTACCTACCAACATTATTCTATCCACCTACTCAGCTCAGCAAGGTCTCTATTTCCCAAATAATTTGGCATTTGAACTCTGAATTCAAATATACATAGATTTGAATTCTGGTTCTTTCACTTACCATTTATAGGGCCACAGGCCAAATACTTTATTAATAAAACAAAACTACTAGGAGTTCTGTAAGAGGTGATATATCCCTTCGCACAATGCTTGCCATATTTTAAAACAATATTTTTAAGGAATACATAAATTCCTATTGGCAGGATTTTAGAATCATTTTACCCTTATATCTTATTGGCTCGAGGTTCTAATACCTTCCCTGTAAGTTTATCTAACCAAATCGCTTAAACAGCTCTACCAGTAAGAATTGTCTGTCAATCTGGAACCAGGCACAAGGAAGTTAAGGCCAAGAAAAAGAAAATAAAATTTAAAAATATCAGGCCCAGGAAAAAGAAAAATAGAAGGAATGAAATGATAATCTACTTTTAGAAAATGTACTCTATAAAAAATTATTTTATGAGTCACAGGATTGAACATCATTTCCTTCCAGCTGTGTTGTAGTACTTAAAAATTTTTCTGTATCACGTTTTGTTGTTTCTGCCAAGATTGGTCCCTCTGAAAGCTCTCTGCTCTGATTCTAGGCCGGTGATCCTTCTTGGCCTTGATTCACACATCCTGACCATAAAGGTAGGCCTGGACCCCACAGGTCCACCCAGTCTTCTGAGCCAGGAGCAGAATTACAGCAACACAGCCATTGGACAACGTCAACTTCAAGTACAAATATGCTTTTGAATTAATGGTTAAGTCTCTGATGATTTACCTAGAAAAAAATCACTCATATTTAAAGGAATTTTCTCTGGTTGAAAACAAACATGGGATCATTAGCTCTTTATACCACACACTGTGGACATTAACCTTTTAAAGAATATCACTTGAAATATAAGCAATTAATTGTTATTTGTACTGATATGTTTGTGCATATGTATTTGCAACTATATATGTACTTATTTCAATGACATTCTCATGTTTATTCATATGAATCGCATTCATTAGTACGTATGTGCATATAGGGAAAGAGTATAGGTCTGTATAAAAAGCAGTATTAAAAGAGCAAGACAGCTTGAATTTAAATCTTGGCTCATTTTTATTAATTGAATGACTCACAAGTCTATTAGCCACAAATTGACACACATTTGTAACAAGGTATCATAAATGGTAAAGAACTCTAAATCTCCAGGTACATTTTTTCTACCATCCGTGATTAGACTTACTCTTTGATATTCTTTTCAATACACTATCTTTGTATGGTAAGTCCATTCAACACAAAAAAAAATTTATTCTATGGTGTTTTTGAAATTGATAATGTATTAAATAGCACATCTGTCAAAAATATTCTGTGGGTACACAGCAGGCTCCCTCTTTCTCTTCCTGTGTTGTTTATTTTTACTTAGGGAGAACGGAAGGAGGTACTAATGAAAATGTTGAAAACAAAATTGAATTATACAACTTTCACTTTCCTTCTGAGCTCTGCAAAGAAGAGGATTTGCACAAGTTTATTTTCAAAACTGTGGGCACAAAAAGCGCTGTGTTTAACCACAGAGTCAACCAGTATTTCCTAGGTGCTGTCATTTGATTGGCATTGTGAGAAGGGCTGTTGACACATTTTGCGAAAACCTGGGGAGAGAAGGGTGGAAGGGTGCAGACATCCTGTGAAGTACTGTGTGGAATGGAGAAGTCAGTGAAAAACTCCCAGTGGCAAGGCCCAAAGACTTTGTTAGAAAGTGGATCTGGGTGGGGTGGTTCATGCCTGTAATATTAGCACTCTAGGAGGGCCAGAACAGTGATCACTTGAGCGCAGGAGTTCAAGACCAACCTAAGCAAGCGCAAGATCCTCTCTCTACTAAAAAAAAAAAAAAAGATTACCTGGACATTGTGGTATGAGTCTATAGTCCTAGTTACTTGGGAGGCTGAGGCAAAGGGGATCTCTTAAACCCAGGAGGTGGAGGTTGCTTTGAGCTCTGATGTCACAGTACTCTACCTACCCAGGGCAACAGAGGGAGACTCTTTCTCAAGAAACAAATAATAGAATAGAAAATGGATTTGCAATGTTCATTTTGAAAGCATTTGCTTTGCTCTAAGAAGATCTATTCCAGTGCTTTGACTCAAATGATACATGGTCAAGTTTACTGCTTTATCAATTCTTTAAGTTTGTTCAGTTTGTTAGTTCTTGGTTGGGATGGGTGATCAGCTCCTGGATAGGGATTGATTTTCATATCTGATTTTCACATCTGGATTAGCAGTGGACAAAACAAAAACAGAAGTGCAGGACAGTGACGTGATCCACACAACTAATTCACGAATCACGTGTTTACAGCAGAGATGGCTGTAAGACCATCAGCATCTCAGAAATCTCAGGTTACCTTGGGGCAAGGGGGCAGCTTTAGGCCCCCACAGAGCAATAACTTGACAGTTCTAATCAATCTTATCTTGATCTCAAAGGTCAAAAGAAAGATAGAACATAGAACACCAATGAGCTATAATTTACAGTGCTTGGGTTTGGGTTCAGCCTTATATTTTAGCTTATCTTTCAAAAAAACAAGCCCCCCCCCCCAAAAAAAAAACACCCTGAAATAAGCATTTAGCACATGGGGAGTTTTGAGGATGTAAGGTCAGGGAACTAAAGTGGGGGGATCAGAAGGAATGAAACCAGAAAAGAAGCAAATCTAGTCCAAGGCTGTGATGTTATACAAGTTACTGCTGTGACACCTAGGTCTCAATTCCTTTGGGAGGAAGGTCGCCAGATTTAGCAAATAAAAATACCCAACACCCAGCTAAATCTGTCGGATAAATAACAAATACTACTTTTTTTTCCGGTCTGTCTCATGCATCATTTCAGACATACTTATGTTTTTAAGAAGTAGTGGTTGTTTATCTAACACTCAGATTTTCCTGGCTATGCTTTATTTTATCTGGACCCCAAACCGGGAATTCTCTGAGGAACCATGTATAATATGCCTCAGATTATCTGTCCAAAGATGTGAAAGCAAAGGGTATTTAATCCCCCATCCTGATTGGCCAATGTTCTCAGAGGCGGACTGGGGAAGCCAACAGGACAAAGCACGGGGTAAGCAAGCAGCTCAGCTGCCAGGTGCTGTCACCACACTTCTGCTCTGCTGGTTGCTGTAACAGCCAGAGCAAAAATGTCAGTGTATAAAAGATATCCAGCACATGCAATATGGAAATTGCAGTAGGAAATTTTCATATTTTGGGTGGGAGACACTCCTTAAAAATCAGTGGCCCCCATTGTCACCTCTCTCTATTGTAGTGACAGATGGAAAAAAGCCTATTTTCTTTTTTATAGGAAATGAAGATAAGAAACAACAGCAACAGAAACTTGGCATTTGATCATGCTTTTTAATGTCAGGTGAGTCCGGCTTGTTCTATTTAAAAGCACGTGGAAGCAAAGCCACTCCGATTCCTACAGCTTTTCTGAACAAGATCACCAGGAGCTGCCACTGGGCAATCCCAGCGGATGTCACTGCATAGCGAACGTTCACAGTTGGGGAAGCAATGTGACAAGCAAATGAAATTCTATCTGCACCCCGGTAGAGCAGACTGCACTCCAGTACAGCAGACTGCATGCCTTACCTCTCCCAGGATAAACCATACCACAGAAGAGAAGAGCTTGCTAGCATTCGCAAGAATTCCAACTGCAGGGTCCCCCTACACAAACCCTGAGGAGCTAATCGCAGCTGAAAAGGTCCTGCGGAGACTTTCTGAGCTCTCACATAATGTTCCAATGCACTCTTTCTTTTTTACATATACCTATATACTCGAGTATAAGCCGACCCCTTAATTTCACCCTAAAAACTGGGGAAACTTAGTGACTCGAGTATAAGCCAAGGTGGAAAATGCAGCAGCCACTGGTAAATTTCAAAAATAAAAATATAAACCCAAAACAATTACAATAATTGAGGACTCCGTAAGTTAAAAGCTGATACCCTCACATCAGATACAGCTGAAGCTCTGTTTGGACATACAGATGATGATGAGGAGGAATCCAGTTTTGAAGGATTTTAACCTTTGTGATTTATCTTGATCACCTGTTAAGCTACGGTTTTCTGCACTTTATTTAAAGTTTTGAAGTTGTTGCTAGTTTACAGTTTTTCTTTAGCAATAAATATTGAAAAGCATTTAACTTACTGATTCCCTAATTATTGTAATTGTTTTGGGTATATATTTTTATTTTTGAAATTTACCAGTGGCTGCTGCATTTTCCACCTCGGCTTATACTCAAGTCACTAAGTTTTCCCATTTTTTAGGGTAAAATTAAGGGGATCGGCTTATACTTGAGTATATACGGTACCTAACATACATTGCAAGCTAACTTTTGTTTGAGACAGAGTCTCACTATGCTGCCTTTGGTAGTGTACCACAGCATTATAGATCACAGCAACCTCCAATACTTGAACTTAGCGATTCTCTTGCTTCAGCCTCCCGAGTAGCTGGGACTACAGGTGCCTGCCACAATGCCAGGCTTTTGCAAGCTCACTCTATTAAATGAGTGCTAGAGTTGGGGTTTGAATATGGCTCCCCTGATTTATAACTATGGTTCATTCCTCCAGGAGGCCTTCACTTTCTTTGGAAGACAAAACCTTATGCAGCTGCAAAGCATCTCACTTTCATCTAATGTTCCCACCAGCTGTCTGCAGCTATTCTTTCCCCCCAAATAATATCAGTATTCACGGCAGAACACTGTCATTTCTGAGCTTGACCATAGGTAGCTCACCATCCTCTCAAGTCACTGTATACTTGAAATGAAAACATCCCTCAGAATAATCTCCATCTTCTTTTCTTACTCTATGGTTCATCAGAAGTTACAGGAGTGTGAAATCATATTCTAAACCTGGCAGTCCATCCGCACAACCATCCTGGCTGTCGCTTCTGTGCCTGCCTTTTCTCCTTAATTACACTGCAAGAAGCAGTTACTTCAAATTCTGACTGGTTTCAGCCCAGCAGGCTTGTAGGAAGTCCAAACCAGCTGGAGGATACAGGTTCACCAGATCACGTCTCCAGTGTTCACATCCTCTCTATCATGGAGATGCAGTTGGCCTGTGGAGGAGAGGGTTTTCCTTGTGGGCAAATGGCAAGGCTGTGAAAGGGTGGTGTTGGAAGTATTTCGCAAATGCATTGCATTAGTTGTGGCATGCTGTTTATCATTGTCCTTTTATAAAGTTGCTAAGCTGGCTGAAATGCATTTCCTAAAAATAATCTCTAATATTGTAAATATTTTATGTTTGGCTTTGTAGAACTAATAACAACAATTTGGGAGGGTGATTGTGGTTACTGAATGTATGTACACACACACACACACACACACACGTACGTATAACCATATATACATGCACAAGATGCATTTTAAGCACTCTTTGGTCTATTGAGCCATGTAATTCACAACTCTAACTCATTTTCCTAGATGTGTTATGTCTAGGTTTCCCACTTTGCAAGATCTAATGAATCACCTAGCATTCCTGTTAAAATGCAAAGTTGTCAGTCCCTCCAGACCTATTGAATCCAAACTCTAGGGGAGGAGACTAAAAATCTATATATATGTTTTGTTTTGTTTTTTTAATCTGTATTTTTTATCAAATATGCTTCCTTGGGGATACTCAAAATTAAGTCCATTTCAGGAATAGTTTGGTAGCACAACATAATAATGTAACTGTGTAAACCTTGAGAGAGAGAATGAATTTAAATGAGTATACTATTGCAAATTGTCAACTGCTAATTGATGGGTTTTTTGGTTAGTACAGATAAGCAGTTTGGATTCTGCATATGCTCAGCTTTATACACATACATTTTGGGCATCTAGTGGAGCCCAACCTGGGACAGTGGTCCCAAAGGGAGACGGCATTGGGGAAATCACAAAACTTACACCAAATGTAGTGCATAAAACCTGGAAGCCTGGAAGGGCATACGTTGCTTCATGTGCCAAGTGGCAGCATGAAAACACTGCAGCAACCTGTCCTGCTTCTCAGGAGTCTTCTTATTTGGTACCATAACAGAGTATATATTGGCAAGAAGGCACAACAGTCAGTAGTTTGCAGTCAAGGTTAAAAATGAGATTATAGGCCCCAGGAAGGTTGGGTAAAGGGCAGCAGTTGGGTAAACAAGAAAATAGAGCAATGGAGCATCTGAATTAGCCAGGTAACAGTGCAGGCTGGAGAGAGAAGGGGAAGAACAAGTCTCATCTCCTTAGACAGTCATCTCACGTCTCTTGTCAAAGCTACTAATTGATGGTCTCAACACCCCTGCACTGCTGATTTCCCCATGAAGCAATAATGACGTAGACATTTTCCTGAATGGGCATCTTATCTTGAGTTGGAAGTCTTGTGAGGAATTTGGTCTATCTACCTGGGACACATACATAACTCTATGAAAATATAATTTGAATGTTCTTGTCATATTAACTAAAATCCCCCAATCCTCCTTTGTTCAGCCTTTTTATGAAGTTTTTAAAAGGAAGATGGTGTCTTATCTCGTTTATTTCATGCTTTTTTACTCTGCCGGCTGATTCATGTCAGATCAGACACTTCAGCAATTGAGTTATTAGACTTGTGGAAAGAGTTTTTATATTTTGTCTTTGGTTGTCTGAACACGATCCTTGTAAATACCCCAGATGCTGTCAATTCTTCATCTTTGTTATAAGTATTTTAGTTCATTTTTCATCATGTCACATTTTAAAAAATAAGACACTTTGCTGTGTAGCCTTAATAAAATAAAAAAATCTCAGAATGACTTTTTAAAAAATCAAATATATGTTATGTTATCATACATGGGACAAATGTGTGTTAGGCTTGTGTTTTCTTATAAATTCGCTGTCATAATGTAAGATCATTGTGAGAAAGGCAGTGTGTGAAATAAAAAGCAAGGTTATGGTGTCACAAAAAATTGTGTTTCAGTTTTAAGACTATTATATAGAAAGTGATCATGGGCAAACTAATTTCAGTGGGCTTCTGTTTCCTTATTTTTAAGGCCAAAATAATAATAAGTACCATTGTTAAGTGATCACTCTTTCCCAGACGCTGTTTAAAGTATTTTGTTAATAGTGACTATTTAATCTTTACAGAGAGATTTTTTTTTTTTTTTTTTTTTTTTTTTGAGGCAGGGTCCCTCTCTGTGAGCCCAGTGTGCATAGTGTCATCATAGCTCTCAGCAACCCCAAATTCCTGGGTTCCAGCAATTCTCCTGCCTCCACCCATGGAGTATCTGTGACTACAGGCATGTGCCACTACAGCTGGCTAATTTGTCTATTTTTTGCTCTTGCTTAGGCTGGTCTTGAACTCCTGGCCTCAACCAGGAGTCTTCGTACCTCAGCCTCCCAGAGTGTTAGATTATAAGTACAAGTCATCTGCTTAATCTATAGAGAAAATTTCACATGGCAAAGAATGGTGGATCTAAGATATTTACCTGGCAGTAGAAACATCATGAGAACTGGCAATTCCTTGTAGATAGTACCTGCAAAAAAGACTTATACAATAAGCTAAATACTTGTACCATGGTTTTATTTTTATTACCCCTCAATATTCATGTTGAAACTTCACATGAAATGTAAGAAGATAATGGGGTTTTTAGGAAGTGGTTAGCTCATAAATACGGGTTAATATAGGACTACCTTACAAAAGGGCTGAAGGGAGTTAGCTAGTTCCTTGATGAATGCTATATGGGGACATAACATTTGTGCCCTCCAGAAAATGTAGAAGTTCAAGGTGAACAGACTCTCACTAGGCACTGTGGAAAAGAACTTCCTATTATTTCTAAATTACCCAGTATGTGACATTTTTGCTATAGCATCATAAAGGAACTGATGCAACTTGGTAACTATCATTTTTATAAAATGCCAGTGTTTGCCTCCTCTTACTCCAGATAACTGAGTTTGAATGTTGCCCCTTCCTCAGAACCATGCTGTTCACCTGTACAATGCTCACTGCCTCCTTGGATGCACTATTCCCCATTCCATTTTTCTTTTTTTCTTCTTCCAGCCCTATTGAGATATAATTGGCACATAAGCATTATATACGTTTAAGGTGTGTATGTTTTGATATACATGCACATTGTGAAATGATTACTATAATCAAGCAATTAAAATATCCAACACCTCACACTGTTTTCTTTCTTGTGGTGAAAATATTTAAGAACTACTGTCTTAGAGTATTTCAAGTATATGATTATGTTATCTATAATCATCATGCTCTATATTAGATCTCTGTATCTTCATTTATCTTAAATAACTGAAACTTGGTACGCTGTAACCAACATCTCCACATGTACCCCCCCCACGCCAGCCTCTGGCAACCTGCATTAAGAGTGAGACTTTTTTAGATTCCATATAAAAGTGAGATCATGCAGTATTTGTCTTCCTTTGTCTGGTTTATTTCATTTACCATAATGTCCTTCCAATTCATTCATGTTGTAACTAATGCAAGGATTTCCTTATTTTTGTGTGTGTTTTCTTTGTTCGTTAATCTGTCAGTGGAGACGTGGGTTAATTCTGTATCTTGGCTCTTATGAATAATGCTGCAGTTCACATGGGGGTGCAAACACCTCTTCCAGATTCAGATTTTATTTCCTTCTTGGAATGCGTATGTAGCAGTGGGATTACTGGATCATATGGCATTTCTATTTTTAATCTTTTGAGGAACCTCTGTAATGTTTTCCATAATGGCTGTGCCAATTTACATTCTCACGAAGAGGATTCCCTATTCTCCACATCCTCACCACATCACGACTCAGTGGTATACTTGCAGCCAGTGGTCCATTTACATTCTACTTGCTTAAAATTACCTTTAGTGCAGACCGAACATATCAACACAAGATGGCCTTAAATTTATAACAGGAGACAGACTGTGGTCAGAGCTTAAGTATAGTTTCCAATAGCTCAGATGCAATTGTTTTTTTCTGTATGATTCACTATTTATAAGTGTATGATATCTGCCATGATTTTAACTTCCCTAAATTTCACTTTCTTTCTTATATAAATTTGGGGAAAAAGGTTGTTTGAGGACGACTTATAATACTTAGTAAAATAATAAGACATTTACCAATCTACCTCCCCTCTTTTATGATACTTTTTCTGATCTTAAAAAGTCCTAAGACAATCACACATGATTTCTACAAAAAGTAGATCAGGTGAATTCCTATTCAACACATACTTTACTTAGAAATCAGTTAGGAGGCTGATTTTTTAAATCATTCCAAACCTATAAATTTCAGAATAATTAGGGTTTAAATGCATAAAGTTAAATCATCTTTGAATTTGTGTTTATTTCTTCTATAACACCAGTAATTTTTTGTTTTTTAGGACTTACCATGCTTATAAAATTAGAGAGCAATGTTATTCATGAATTGTAAATACAGATGATGGCAAGTATAAATAATTTTATTCAAGTGTGGTTCAAATTATATCCTTCTCTCCACATGCTTCCTGGTTTGTACCTCTCTGTTATGAAACAAAAAGAAGATATATGATGTCAGTCATTGACAGTATACAAAAAAATGGGGTGAAACAGTATATTCAGATTTCTCAACTAAGGAAAATATTGTCTTTTAAAAGGCTGTTTTTGGTGTAATGCCTTCTTTGGGCCACTAATATTTTGAATGATACTTCTCAATTCTTACATATTATTCCAAGATAAATGGAGTTGGTGGTAAGAACCACATTGAACAGCTTGCGTTTAGTCATAATTCTTACCAGATGTGAAGTTAATATCCACTCAGACATACTTGTGCCTATTTAGACAACACTACTCTGGAATTTAAATCATGGGCAGCAGTTACTTTTGTGTATGTAGTGCATACTGTTGCATGTTTTGTGAAACTTTTACATGGTTTATAAAACACTATATAATGATAAAACTGAACGATGAATGTAATATATACAAGGATATTTTATTAAATGTAATATTTAAGACATGATTCCTAATATTATCCTTGTATAGTCTGAGATATGTGTGGGCATGTCTTTAAGAATGGCATAATTTGATATTAAAAAGTTAAAATGTGCTGGGGAGATCTCCAGAGATCTTGACTCGCTCTCCACTTAAACTCTAGTCTTGAAAACAAAATAGCCGTAATTATGACAATAAAAATTCTCTTGACATGATTAGATATCCCTTTCTTCAACCAAAATAAAAATCCTTGATGTGAATTGTATCCAACAGATGCAAAGCTTAATATTTTGAATTTTACTTTGAAATATTGTGTCATATTTAAATTTATTATTCAGCTTCTCAGTAAATGACAAAAATGTTGTCAAGTATTTATTGAACACCTTTTAAAGTACTTATCTTAAAGCCATGGAGACATTCTAATTAACTTACAGTCTTCTGGTCACCACTGTATTTGATGTACCTTAACTAATGTAATTATCTCAAATATTTATCAAAGTAAGTATTGTCAGCTCTATTTTACAGAAGAGGAAACCAAAAGACAAAGTGATAAATAGTTTAACCAGGATTAGTATATAGGAGTTCTGGAATTTGAGTCAACAACATGGTTGTGTATTAATACATTTTTGTCATAAGCAGTATAAAAGTTTTACCAAGATGGGTGAAAGGAACTGATAATAGTCAATGACCAACTGTGTGTATATCAGTATATTAGCCATTGTATACATAATTACATACTTCTTATAGTTACACTGTGAGGCAAATACCTATTTTATAAATAAAAACACAGATTCTGAAATGTTAAGCAAGTTGTACATGGCCACATAGCTAAAATATGGGAAATTGCAATCAATTACCATGGACTTGCTAGTACACATGAGATCCATTATGCTTAAGAAGAGTATCTTGCTTCTGCCCTAAATCACTTTCAAAAAAAATAATGAATTAAAAAATAATTTAATAAGGAATAATTATGTAAAGAATTTGGGATATGGTCTTTATATGTCATTCAAAATGGGTCTTGGGAAATTTAGTAATTTACAAGGTACAATAAGGATATCAATAAAGAATTCTGAAGGCTTTCTGTTTCAGCCTGTATCTCACTTTTTAGAAGATGTTCATAATCTCTGAAGAGTTGTCTTACCATCTCAGAAAGACTCCCTTCCTATCGTAATACACCTTCTTCCAGAATACCTAATCCACTTCAGTTATGTGTAATCAACCTTTAATATCTAGATTTATGCTTGCTATTACATCTGAATGTGGATACTGTGTATTAGGTTTATGTATATTGGGATGGGAAATGACAAGGGACCAAGGACTGGGAAATACCTTACCCTATGCCATATGCTTTTTGTTTCTGCCAATATTGTTACTTATTGAATCTACCATGTGCCAGGTACTGTGCTAAACAATGAAAATACAACAGTAACAAAATTTGACATCTGCTGAGAAAGCTCTGCTAAGAAATTTATGTTGCTTTCCATTGATAAACATAGAGCTTCAACACAGGGCTATCCATCTGCCATTTTTTTGGACCAGTTCTATGGTCAAGAAATCACTTAAAAGTTTGAAAGTAAGCAAAATAGCTTTATGAACAGCCATCATCAGCCTTGTTCTTGGAATAAACTCCTGGGAACTGATCCAGTCTTGAAATCAAAATTTTGCTGTCTGTATTAATATTTTGGAAGTATTTTTCACAAAATCTCAAAGTAAATAATTCTTGTAAAGAGGCCTGTGAAACTCCACATGAGTTTCATCTCTGGAGCAAGCCTTTGTGGAGTGACTAGAGTTCTGGGAAGTTCTCTGTATTGGTCTTTATATGTGTTCTCTATATTAGGTTGGTGTGGGTGGAAGGATTTCCCCATAGCTAAGAGTGTAAAAGACCACGGTGAAAGTGTGGAGCGCGGGGGATTTCCCTGTTACCCTTTCCCTGTGTCCAGTAGCTTTCTTCTGGCTCCCAGCTGATCTTATCCAAGCAAACTGCCTCACTTCCCTCTCCCTACTTGCTTTTGATGCTTCCTGTCACTTTTTTGTTGAATCCCAGTGTTCCCTCTTAGATAATGTGTTCCAATTGTGAATACCTCCTTGCTATATAGAGGAGCTATCAGCTCCTTTCTGTGGAGGAGGTGTGTACTGGTTGCATCTCGTCAGCCATCTTGAAACACTCTTCAGCTTAACTTTTCTTGGTTATCAACAATGTTAATTTAATTACAATAAATAAACAATGGCTATTTATTAGATAGCTAACAAGTATAAGCATAGTATTGATACTCTAGAGCAGAGAAGTCGAATCTCTGTATTCCAACTGGTTGTACACCTCTTTTTCTCTGAGACCAGACCAGAATTCAAACTACTTCTTCAGGTAGTGATCTCAGGACAAGGTCATGAGGATGTGAAATCTTTCTGTGAAATTTTTATAGAATTGGGACTGTATCTCCACTCAGTGCAATGGGGAAATTATTTTATAGCATCACTTTTTCCTTTATGCTTCCCTATGGGCTTATGGCCTGCCATTATCAATCCTTTAGGAACAAGGTAGTAAAATTTGCTGCTTTTCATTAGTACTTGTGAGAGGAAGGAGGTTAACGACAACGGGGGGGAAAAGAGGAATCAGAACAAAATAAAAATTTTGGAATTGCATCTTATGGTATAATGACAAAAATAATCAGATAATCCAGGTATTACCTACTTTATATCTTGAGACTACAGATAGTGCTTTTTACTTGAAAATCACTGGATTGCACAATACCTTGTACAACATTGTGCGTTCCAGAGATCAAAGAGAGGGTCCTGGCCCCAAAATGCCTCGGTTTGATTGGTCAGTAGTCCTTCTTGGCCCTGCCCATTGGAACTATAAAGAAAAAAGGTAGAGATGTTCTTCTAGGATAATAATATCCACCTTAAAAAGTATCACTCATTTCATCTTTAATCTAATGCATTATTTTCCTATTTCTTTTAATATATGGCTTATTGTTCAATATTTGTTCTCTTTTCTTTCTTTCTCTTCTCGTAATTCCTGATACTAAAAAACACGTAAATTTTAAATCATTGCCACCTAAATACATTCTTCCTTAAATACATTATGAAATTGGATGTTTTAAAAAATTATTTAAGCATGACTTACAATAAACATGATACTACTGGGTACTTTTTTTGTCAAATAGAAGTCTTTGTCATAAAATCTTTCCCCAGTCCAACATCATCAAGTTTTTCCCACACTTTCTTCTAAGAGTTTTCTCATTTCATGCCTTAGATTTAAATCTTTTGTCTATCTTGAGTCAATTTTTTATAAGTGGTGAAAAGTGAAAGTTTCAGTCTTTTCCATACAGTTATCCTGTTCTCCCAGCACCATTTGTTGGATAGGGATTCTTTTCTCCAGTGTATGCTTTTGTTTGGTTAATCAAAGAGCAGATGGCAAGTAGAGACTAATTTCATCTCTTGGTTTTCTATTCTGTTCCATATGTCTGAGTCTCTATTATTTATTTATTTATTTTGCCAATGCCATGCTGTCTTGATCACTATGGACTTGTAATATACTGCCTGAATTCTTATAGGATGATTCCTCCAGGTTTGTTTTTATTAAGAATAACCTTGACTACACAGGGTTTTTTTCTGGTTCCATACAAAAAAAAGTACTATTTTTTCTAATTCTTCAAAGTACTATGTTGGTATTTTAATGGGGATTTTAAATATTTAATGGTATTTTAATTTTAATGAATTGAATCTTTAGATTGCTTTGGATAGAATAGACATTTTAACAGTGTTGATTCTTCTCAGCCAAGTGCATGGTGTGTTCTTCCATTTGCTGATGTCTTCTGTATTTCTTTTCTTAGGGTTTCATAATTCTCTTTGTAAAGATCTTTCACCTCTTTTGTTAGTTATATTCCTAAGTATTTCATTTTCTTTGAAGCTACTGTGAAGGGAATTGTTTCCTGGATTTGTTTCTCAACTTTTTTTTTTCTTTCAAGATCTTTAAAGTATGACAGTGGAGCTTTAATAGGGATTGCATTAAAATTGTATATTGCTTTGGGTAGTATGGACATTTTAACAATGTTGATTCTTCCCAGCCATGAGCATGGTATGTTTTTCTATTTGTTAACATTTTCAGCT
>CAUYPK010130961.1:0-10514 GCA_963574355.1 Loris lydekkerianus | reverse complement strand
TTTGTATATTAACCCTGTATCCTGCAACTTTGCTATATTTGAATATTATTTCTATGAGGATGTTTTTTGTTGTTGTTGATTCTTTGGGATTCTCAACATGGACAATTAAGTCATCTGCGAAGAGTTTTACTTCTTCCCTCCTAATCTGTATACCTTATACTTGTCTTAACCTATTGCACTAGGTAGAACAATCTAATATTAAATAAAAGTGGTGAGAAGAGACATCTTTGCCTTCTCCCCAAATTTATGGGGAAAGAATCCAGCTTCACACCATTAAGGATGATATTAGATTCATTTTTTGACATTCTTTATCAAGCTCAGAAAATGTCCCTTTATTCCTACTTTGCTAAGAGTTTTTTTAAAAATGATGTTTAGATTTGGGGGTTAAAAAATTTTTTTTTCTATATCAATTAATTATATTATATAATTTTTTCTTTAGCCTATTGATATGATAGATTCCATTAATTAATTATCACACATTGAAGCAGTCATGCATACCTTGCAAATCCTACTTGGTTGTGGCACATAATTTTTTTTTAATCAATTGTTTGAATGACTATTCAGATAAGGTCCTTACCTTAGGAAAACTTATATATTATAACTTCCTTTTAATCAATATCTTTCTTCTTTAACTCTCTTTCTCCTGCTTTCTCAAATCAAGTAATCTACCTTATAGAATTCCCAATAGTCTAGATCAGGGGTCTGAAACTTTTTAAACAGTGGGCCAGTTCACTATCCCTCAGACCATGGAGGGCCAGACTATAGTTTAAAAAAAAAAAACTATGAACAAATTCCTATGCACACTGTACATATCTTACTTTGAAGTAAAAAAACAAAACAAAAACAAATACAATCACACCGCCTCATGTGGCCCACGGGCCTCAGTTTGAGGTCCCTTGGTCTACATTTTACTAATTTCCTCCCCATAGTTTTATTTAAGTTGTTCTGTTCTTTGTGTTTCCTACAAATTAGTAATTAGAATAAAAAACTTATTCACATTTAGATTTAACTGATTGACTAATTTGTTTGGGGGCATGGATATTGTTGTGAACTTCCATGGTTCCTCACGGTGTCTCTTTGCAATGTGTGACACCATGGGTGCTCCCTGCCCTCAGACTTGAACTTATTAAAGGTGGCAGAATTGTGATACCTACTTCTAGTATTCTATCATCATTTATAAGATGGAATGCTTTCTTTCTTTGAGAGGGATTCTCTCTCTTCATTGCCCAGGCTGGAGGGCAGTGACATGATCATAATTCACTGAAATGTCAACTCCTGGACCCAAGCAATCCTCCTGCCTCAGCCTCCCAAGTAACTGGGACTGCAGGCTTATGCCACCGCACCTGGTGCAATATTTCTATGAAGAGGAAATTTTACCTCATTAGTTATTTGACACCCAGTGGAAGAGTTTCCATAGGAAAGGCAGCACAGTGAAAAGCCTATGATTTTCTGATGCCTCAGCATCCATTTTAAATGTAAGTTGGACTTACCATACTGAAAGTGGGGCTCAGTCACTCTGACACAGTTTCCAGCTCTACATCCTTCCCCCCATCATGTCCTCGACTGTATCAATGGACCCAGATATTTGCCTTACTCGGTTGTTGCCTGGTAACCACTCCCCTGTGGCACAGCTGGATGCAGCACATGATTGGTCCACTGACCTGCGTGATATCCCACAGTGGCCACCTTACAGTCACTAGGTGACCTCCTGGAACCCCTTCCTGATCGGTTTAAACCCACAAATTAAAACTCCTTGTGGGAAACCTGTTTGGATGATGCATCAGCCATGGGCCCTTTCTCTCTCCCCTCCATGTGCTTTCTGACTTCCCTGTGTGCTGTGCACACCCCCAGGACTGTAAGTAACCAAGTCTTTATTTCCATCTTGTGTCTTTCCCAGTCATTAAAAAGATGCTCTCCATCTTAAAGATCTTAAATTAAAAGAGTGGGGTAAGGATTTGATTCCTTATTTACCAATTTTTGAAATAATGAGTTAATTCCTTTAGTAAGTTTTTAATATTAAGTACTGTCATATACTCAGATGTAAACATCTTGTTGTGTTTCCCCCCCATCTCCCTCCTATCCTGGCTGCTGCTCTTATTGTCCCTGCTCTGGTTGCTGACTCTTTTGACATGACCCTAATTGTTGTTATGACCCTAATATTTGACAGCTAATAGTTATAGTAGCTGCCCGGCTACAGAGGAGAGAGATTGCCCCAGTCACCTAACATACTTACTGTACCAGACCTGGGGTCAGCCCCTTCCGAGGGGCACTTGTTCCCTTCGGTGGGAAGTGTCCAGGCTGAAATCTGCATACACACCAGGAAATGGATGTGGCTTGTGGAAGACCAAGGCTGAGTTGTCCTCAAGGCCCCAGGTTGCGAAAATGTTCCCATAAAAAATGGCTTTGTTTGTCTTTTGCTGGGGGCCCTGAGGGTTCACCCATTCAAGACAAGTTTTTGAATTCATTTCTTGGCTCAAGATTCCCTGAACCACATTAATCGTGTAAATTTGGAGCCTTCACATGCAGGTGGTACGACTTGAGGTTCGGATTTCTCATGGGAAACCTTTTTCTTCCCATTCAGAGCCCCAGGCAGATGACAATAGTTCTTGACACATGCCTGGCCTGGCAGCTGGAATTTCTCTAGTCTCCCTTTTCACAGGGTGGATGGTTATCTATGGCTAGTCCTTGTACCCTCCCAGTGAGACGTTGGGTTTCGGTGTCCACAGTCACATCTCTGGCCTGAACAGCAACATCTCTCACCCATGTCTGGGCAGCGTGGCGTAGAATAGTGTGGCTTTGCTGCTATTTGAGTCTCTGCTTCATTTCTGGCACCTGAGGCCCTTCCTTTCCGTCTCTGAGCTTGGCTAGAGGTTTTTAAAATATAGTCATACCAGCATTTTTAGATCTGTCTCCTTGTTCACCTTCTAATCAAATAGGCAATTATCTACGTGTGTTCTGGGAGCCTTTTTTGTCTTTGGTGAGGACACTTTCTGTCCATGATGGGGGGCAGGTGTGGGTTACCTTTCTCCTGGTGGCTTCCTCCCCAGCCCAACCCCCTCCACACTGTGTATAGGGGATGACATTCATGACATTTTAGCATATTAAGCGCTTGGGCCTTCCCCTGCCTCTGAGGAAGGCTGGGTGCCTGCGTCCCTTCCTCAGCTGTCTGACTGAGTGGCCACTGTTGTGCTGGGCCACTTTGTGGCCACTCCCCTGGCCTCCCCTGTTATCTCCTGTACGTGACCAGATCACTTTTTTCTGAAAGACATTTTAGGAAATTGACTGTCAAATACCTCATTCTTTCTTATCAACATACTCTGTTTTCCTGAGAAGGGAAGGCAGATAGCAGTCTTCAGAAATGCCAGTGCCAGGCAGCGCCGGGGGGGATTTGGGATAAGAACATTTGGCCCACTGGTGAGCCCAGGTGGATGAAGCAATGATGCTTGCCTGGAATCTTCCCAAGACTGTGAACACAAAGGCCTGTGTCTTCTCTTTCCCCTGTGTGTTTTTTCTTCTGACACTTCTTATTGCTGATTGAGGGCCACTGGTGTTCCTTGGTTCTTGATTCAAAGTTGCTTTATGTAAACGTTACACATTTTGGGTTTTCCCCACCCACCCACGCACCCCTGCTAGAAAACCTAACAAGTAGCTCTAGAGGACTCCCTCAAAATCTTGGATCAGTATCCTTCCTTCCTCCTGGGAGCAATGCTTGCTTCAGTGGGACTCTGGAGCATCTCATGGCCCCTTGGTTTTAGTAATAAAAAAAATCTCTTAAGTAGGTATAACGTAACAGTGAAATAGATGTGCCCCGTTGAGGTGGCATTGCTTGCGGCCAACGTGTGTGTGGTTTCTGAGGAGTCAGTTCATGGTGGCCTGGTCACGGCATATGTAAATGGTACATTTGCAAGAAAAAGTGAGCCATTTTCTGTTTCTAGTGACTGTTCACAGAACCTAGAATTCAGAAAGGGGCATTGGTGACATGGAACAAACACCAGAGCCAAAGACAGAAGATATGGGTGAAAGAGTCAGTTGGCCCCTGGTCGGTTGCTTTAATGTCTGGTGAACTTGTATGGTCGGTCATTGGGCTACACAGGAAGAGAAGTGCTGCCTACTTCATGGATCAGATGGTGCCATGGGAGGGGAGCATGGCCAAGCGGCAGCGGCAGCAACAGCACTCCAGTCCTCTGCAGGGAGCACCCAGCAGGACGATGTCCTCAGATGGCCTGGAGCAGATGTTTTTTCTCAAAGACAGATGGCACCTAGTCATGAGGGTCCATGGATGTGTGCTCGGCTTGGGCCCCTGGTACAGTGGCTGTTTATAGTTCATCTCTGTTTCCTCACTGCCTGGCACCTGGTAGTTTCTCACTGAAAGCTTGTTCTCAGGTGAGCAGAGGCTCTGATGCATATATGACTGTGAGCTGCCCAGTTTGCTCACTTTCTGTTCAATATCAGACTCATGCTGCCTTGATGCTGAGGACCTGTTAGTCAATGAAAGTTAATGACTGGACATCTCTCTGGATGGAACTTCCCCCCAGCCCTTCCCTCAGCAGGTGCACGTATGTCTTTCATTTAACATAGAGAGATGTTTCCCACAGGGGCTAAATATCCTTTCTCCTCCTGTTTCAGATACTGCAGTTTGGGCGTGATCAATACCTTACATTGAACACTTACTATTGGACGGTCACTTTTCCTGGTGCTAAAAATGAGAAGTGAGCAAAAAAAAGAGGTCCCACCTTTCCTGGGCTTGAAGCCTTAATTTTCTTATTGATGCTCCAGTGGAGCCCTAAGGGAATACAGAGGCAGTGATTTCTCCCAGGAAGGGATGGGTGCACATGTATTTAATTTGAGGCAATCTGGGTTTTAAACCACAGGGGTAAGGGTAGTGGGGTTTGTACAAGGTAATGAAATGGCAAATTTAAATTGTTGGCCTGGTCAAGCCCCTTATGTTCCCTAAGTCTTAGTTTTTTCATCTGTTAATTGGGGAGGAGGACCTGGCCCTTCGCATCTACTTCTTGGGTTTATGGAAGTGAGGACTAGCCCTCATCTACCTCAGGGGACTTGGCTTCCTCCTGGCCCCCCCTCCACAATGCTGTCTGACTGACACCACAGAGATATGTTTCACCTCAGCTGTCTAGGGTCACTGCAATACTATTTCCTATAGGACAGAAAATTCAGCTTATTTTGCATCTTTTCTTCTGTAGTTTAGGTCCTGGGATGCTTAAAGAAATTTTTCTCAGTTTCCATTTAGTGGGCTTTGAGTTTTCCATTAATGGAAACTTCTGCATGTTTATTACATTTAATGAGAAAATTTCCAATTCCCAAATCAATGACTTAATGAAAACTGTCAAGAGATTAGCTACTGCTGGTGGAACTGAAAACTAATACAACCTTGGGCAGTGCCTATGGCTCAAAGGAGTAGGGTGCCGGCCTCATACACCGGAGGTGGCCCCATATACTGGAGGGTTCAAACCCAGGCCTGGTCCAAAACTGCAAAAACAAACAAACAAAAAACTAATAAAATCTTTTTATAGAAAGAAGTATGGAGAATCTTCAAAGAACTAAAAGTTGATCGTCCATTTGATCCTGCAATTCCATTACTAGGTGTATACCCAGAAGAACAAAAATCATTTTACTATAAAGACATTTGCAGAACAGCTCATGACAAAGGCATGGCCCTGACCTTGTTGATGCCATAACATCTTTCTGAGCCAGGGCTATTGATCTGGGGTTCTGTCCCTGAGCTTCTTCTTCCAGCCCCACGTTTCTGCTCATCCCTCACAGCTCAGTTCTTTTTTTTTTTTTTTTCAGAACCCAGTTTTGATAGCTGCTGAGGAAACTCAGCAGACACAAAGATAAGGCCTAATGGAAGATTTTGTTAAGAATTCTGGAGCAAGAACAGCTTTTTTGCCACTGGGCACTGTGAGATGGGGAGAGAAGAATCCAGGCATCTCTGGCCAGTGTGATCTGCCCAGAAACAACCCTTTGGGACACAGGGAGTCAGTGAGAGACTTCTGGACCCCATGAGGGGGACAAAAGCAGTGAAGAACTGGCAAGTGGTTGCGTGTGTTCATTCAGTCTAATCTCTCCAGCAACTGTTAAGTACAGCAGCAGTGAGATTACAAACTGGAAAGGCCTTACTTATGAGCTGCTTTGTTTTTTTTGGACATGACACTCAGTTGAACTTCCTTGGGAGAACTTGGGTGAGAGTGCAGAGGACTTTAAGCATTGTCTAGAGTCCCAGACTGAGCCGCTGAGCTGGACGGTACTAATAGTGTTCGGCTATGGGCCCTGCAGAGCTATTGTGGGAGAACTGCCCTGGCAAGCTCCGCCCTCAGGGTCACAGAGCAAGGATCAGGCAGGAGTCCTTGGGCATGTAATCTAGTGACTGAGCAGAGTAAAGGCAGGGACTGAGACGCCTTACAGCCTTGGCCCTCAGGGGCATAGAGTGAGACTGGTTTTGGCACACTGGGTAAGCGGGCAGCCACTTCAGGAGTGAACCCAGTGACAAGTGCTTTCCTGGGAAACTTCTGCTTAGCCAAGTTTAACAGTTTAAAGTGCCTTTTAAGTGGGCTGCGGAGAGAGATTTAGGTTCTCGACCCTGTAGGGTTTGAGAAATCAGCAGAGGCCAGCAGTCTCCATCTTGTACAGGTGTATCAGCATTGTGATTAACATCTCATACCCCAGAAGATCATCTGTTGCCCAGACAACATTCAGCAAGATATCTATATATCTATATATCTATATATCTATCTATATATATATCTATATATATCTATATATATCTTTGTTTTTAATTTCAACATTTTCCCTCTAGATTTTTCTTTCTTTCTTCATTTTTCTAGTTTAAATATTAACATAACAATTAGAACCTCATTTTTGCTAGTATTTCTACCCCTGCTATTTGGTTTCCCCCCAATTTTATGCCATAAAGTTTTCTGTTTGCTTGTTTTGGTTTGATTTATAGCATTTTTGTCTTTCCTCTCTACTTGGTGGAGGTGAGGTACTGTGTTTGAACAAGCTGGCAAAGAGCTGCTGACCTCAAGGGAACCACCCAATCTGGCACACCCAGAGGTTGGGGGTTTTTAAGGTTGGGTCAAAGTACCCTACTGTACACCTATATTGCTCTTGTCTCCCTCTTT
The DNA here is from genome assembly GCA_963574355.1 of Loris lydekkerianus. NCBI lineage: Eukaryota > Metazoa > Chordata > Mammalia > Primates > Lorisidae > Loris > Loris lydekkerianus. Next base: position 3,375 of record CAUYPK010130961.1, on the reverse strand, counting down.
CTGACTCTCTTCTTTTTGTCAATATTCCCTTTTACTCACCCCCCTCTTCTTTCTCTTTTTTTTCCTTAAAAAAAAAATTTTTTTTTTCCCTTCGTGCTCTTCAATCTTTTCATCCCTCTTGTCTTGTAACAAAAGGACTCGTTGAAACCCTAGGCAAGAGGCATGGTAACTTATAGAGCAAGAGGAAGTGAAAGGAAAATTAGGGCAAGGAAACATAAAAGAAAACACTCATGAGGAAAAATCAGCAGGAAGATCGTGGCAACGTGAAAAACCAGTCCAGAGCAACCTCCCCACCCCCAACCCATGGGGCTGTGAGGTAGCTACTGCAGAGTATTCCACCTCTGAAATGTTACAAATGACAGAGGGGAATTTAGAATACAGTTGATGAAAACAATGAAGGAAATGATGGAAACAATGAAAGAAACTGCTGATAGAGTGGGAAATAACCAAAAGGAAATAAAAAAACAGAATCAAATAAGAGATGAACAATATGAAGAATATAGAAAGAATATAGAAGAGCTGAAGGAACTGAAGCAGTCAATTAGGGAACTTAAAGATGCAATAGAAAGTATCAACAACAGATTAGACCATCCAGAAGAAAGAATCTCAGAGGTAGAGGACAAAACTCTTAAGATACCTCAGATAGTTAGAGGCAGAAAGGAAGAGAGAGAAAGCAGAGCATTCCCTGACAGAATGATGGGACTTTATGAAGCATTCCAACATACGAGTTATAGGTATCCCAGAAGGGGAAGAAGAATGGCCCAGGGGAATGGAAGCGATACTAGAGAATATTATAAATGAAAATTTCCTAAATATCACCAAAGATTCTGACACATGCCTTTCAAAGGGATATTGGACCCCAGTTTGCCTCAACTCTAACCGAGCTTCTCTAAGACACATTGTGATGAACCTGTCCCAAGTCAAGACCAAAGAAAAGATTCTGCAAGCTTCCAGGAGTAAGCGCCAGTTGCTCTACATGGGCAAATCCATCAGGGTGACTGCAGACTTCTCTAATGAAACTTTCCAAGCAAGAAGACAGTGGCCATCTACCTCAAATCTACTTAAACAGAATAATTAATGTAATTAAACAGAATAATACTTAAACAGAATAATTTCCAGCCCAGAATTCTATATCTTGCTAAGCTAAGCTTTAAAATGGACAGAGAAATCAAATTACTTACTGATATGTAAACATTGAGGAAATTTGCCACAAGACCATGTCTACAGGAAATACTTCAACCTGTTCTATACACTGACCATCACAATGGATAAACAGCAAAATAGGAACCCATAAATCAAATGACAGAACCTAACTTCCACAATGATGCAAAAGATAAAACTAAGTGATAGACTCTCACAAAATAAGATGAATAGAACACTACCACACTTACCTATTATCTCAATAAAGGTTATGACTTGAATTCCCCACTGAAGAGGTATAGATTGGCTGCTTAGATTAAAAACACAGGCCATCCATTTGTTGTCTGCAGGAAACACACCTAGCTTCAAAAAACAAATTAAAACTTCGAGTTAAGTGTTGGAAGACAATTTTTCAGGCAAACAGAATTCAGAAGAAAAGAGGGGTTGCAATCTTATTTTCAGATACTGGTGGATTTAAAGAAATTAAAGTAAAAAAAAAAAAAAAAAAAAAGATGGTCACTTCATATTGGTCAAGGGAAAAATACAGCAAGAAGACATTTCAATTCTAAATATTTATGCATCCAACTTAAATGGATGCATAAATCCCAGATTCTTGAAACAGACCTTACTCAGTCTGAGCAATATGATATCCTATAACACCATTATAACAGGGGACTTTAACACTCCTCTCACAGATCCTCTAAACAGAAATTAAATGAAGATATAAGAGACCTAAATGAGACCCTAGAACAACTTTGCTTGATAGATGCATATAGAATACTCTATCCCAAAGATAAAGAATATACATTCTTCTGGGTGGTGCCTGTGGCTCAAAGGAGTAGGGCGCTGGCCCTATATGCTGGAAGTGGAGGGTTCAAATCCAGCCCTGGCCAGAAACTGCAAAATGAAAACAAAAACAAAAAAAAAAGAAAAAGAAAAAGATTATACAATCTTCTCATTGTCCCATGGAACAGTCTCCAAAATTGATCATATCCTAGGACACAAAACAAACCTCAATAGAATCAAAATAACTGAAAATTTTCCTTGTATCTTCTCAGACCACAAGGCACCAAAGGTAGAACTTAACTCCAACAAAAATGTTAAACCCCACACAAAGGCATAGAAATTAAACAACCTGTTGAATGACAGACAGTTGGGTGCAGGAAGAAATAAAACAGAAAATCATTAACTTCCTTGAGCATAACAACAATGAAGACACAAGCTACCAAAACCTTTGGGATACTGCAAAAACAGTTCTGAGTGCAAATTTATCGTGTTAGATCCCTACATTTGAAAAACAGAAAGAGAGTGCATCAACAAACTCATAAGCCATCTTATGGAATTGGAAAAAGAAGAACAATCTAAGTCTAAACCCAGCAGAAGAAAAGAAATATCCAAAATATCTCAAATCAGAGATCAATGAAATTGAAAACAAAAGAATATTCAGAAAATTAATGAAACAAGGAGTAGGTTTTTTGAAAAAAAATAAATAAATAAATAAATAAAATAGATAAACCTTTGGCCAGACTAACTAGAAACAGGAAAGTAAAATCTCTAGTAACCTCAATCAGAAATGATAAAGGGGAAATAATAACTGATGCCACAGAGATACAAGAGATCATCTCTGAATACTACCAATTTCAAGTACTGAGATCAAAGAAACAATAAAAAATATTTCAACCAAAAAATGCCCTGGTCCAGATGGCTTCACAATTGAATTCTATCAAACCTTCAAGGAAGAGCTTATTTCTGTACTGCAGAAATTATTCCAAAAAATTGAGGAAGAACGAATCTTCCCCAACACATTCTATAAATCAAACATCACCCTGATACCAAAATCAAGCTTTTGTCTGATTCAAAATATGCAAACATCCTTTCCCATTGTGTAGGTCGTCTATTTGCTTTGGTTGTTGTCGCCTTAGCTGTACAAAAGCTTTTTAGTTTAATGAACTCCCATTTGTTTATTTTTGTTGTTGTTGCAATTGCCATGGCAGTCTTCTTCATGAAGTCTTTCCCCAGGCCAATATCTTCCAGTGTTTTTCCTGTGCTTGCTTTGAGGATTTTTATTGTTTCGTGCCTTAAATTTAAGTCCTTTATCCATCTTGAATCAATTTTTGTGAGTAGGGAAAGGTGTGGGTCCAGTTTCAGTCTTTTACATGTGGATATCCAGTTCTCCCAACACCATTTATTGAATAGGGAGTCTTTCCCCCAAGGTATGTTCTTGTTTGGTTTATC
>CAUYPK010130953.1:0-13114 GCA_963574355.1 Loris lydekkerianus | reverse complement strand
CAACCACACCCACCCCCCCCCCCCCCCACCCCCCATAGATGGTCACACTGCATCGCTCCCTCCATCGATCGATATATAGATTGACTCCATCAATCGATCCATCCATCTAACGATCTATATCTTGTCTCCATCCATCCATCCATCCATATCTAGTCTCCATGCATGCATCCATCCATCCATCTATATCTAGTCTCCATCCATCCATCTATCCATCCATATCAAGTCTCCATCCATCCATCCATCCATCCATCCATCCATATATAGTTTCCATCCATCTATCCATCTGTATCTAGTTTTCATCCATCCATCTATCCATCTATATCTAGTCTCCATCCATCCATCCACCCATCCATCCATCCATCCATCCATCCATCCATCCATCCATCTATATCTAGTCTCTGTCCATCCATCCATCCGTCCATCCATCCATCCATCCATCCATTCATCCATCCATCTATCCATCCATATCTAGTCTCCATGCATGCATCCATCCATCCATCTATATCTAGTCTTCATCCATCCATATCTAGTTTCCATCCATCTATCCATCTCTATCTAGTCTTCCTCCATCCAGCCATACATTGATCTATATCTAGTCTCTTCATCCATCCACCCATCCATCCATCTATATATAGTCTCCATCCATCCATCCATCCATCTATATCTAGTCTCCATCCATCCATCCATCCATCCATCCATCCATCCATCTATATCTAATCTCCATCCATCCATTCTTCCATCCATCCATATCTAGTTTTCATCCATCCATCTATCCATCTATATCTAGTCTTCATCCACCCATCCATCCATCCATTGATCTATATCTAGTCTCCATTCATCCATCCTTCCATCCATCTATCCATCCATCCATCCTCCATCCATCTATATCTAGTCTCCATCCATCCATCCATCCATCCATCCATCTATATCTAGTCTCTATCCATCCAACCATGCATCCACCCATCTATATCTATGTCTCTATCATCTATCAATTATTCTTTTTCCCTGGAGAACTGTAATACATATAAGGATGGAATGTGTGAAGTAAGGTGTCTATAGGCTGCCCTGTCCAAAGGCCTTTCTTTTCTTGTCTGTGAGACCCCTTCCCTGACTCCCTGCGTGTGGCCCATGCAAGGTGCAGGCCCACATGAGATGCACATGATCTGCCACAGTCCTCCCTGCTCCATCCCTTGCCTTCCCAAGCTGCATCTCTGAAAGACACAGACATGTAGCAGTGTGCAAAGAGAGGAGAGAGCCCTGCTTCAAAACAGGGCCACATGTGCAAGGGCAGGGCTGCTGTCCTGTATCTTTTCTTCCCATTGCCTTTCCTTTTCTTCCTGGTTCCACAGGAATGGCTGGGCTTTCCTCTATCCCTTGTTCCCAGTAGAAGGACTCCTGGGGAAGTGCCCACAGCTGAGCTTGAAGGAGCACTGAAGCCAGCCTGCAGCTCTCCCTTCCAGACTCCCAGCATGCTTGGCTTGGCTGGTCAACCTCATGGCACCCTGTGGTCCAGCTCACCTTCCTCTCAGGAGTCAGGCCTGGGAGGCCATGCTTGGCATCTGTCCTGAGCCATGTCCTCAATTCAGCTTGTGCCAGAGAAGCATGAAGTCTAAGGACTATTGACCGCTAGCTTGGCCTTAAGAAAAATACAAATGCTTTTACTTCCATTTAAAAATCAGTTCCTTTGAAGAATCCCAACATTCAGGGATGCCTTGTATAGTGTTTGCAGACAAGCCCATTTGACCCTGATCTGGAATGTTGTAAACCTGCAGTTAGTTTTTCTGCAGAAGTTAGCACAACCTTTGGGTGCACGTTCTCAGCAGACCGCTGCATGTCAGAGCAGATTTCACAGCTCCTTTTATTTACCTGCAAATGGTAAGTGCTGGTCACAGTTCCTGCTTTGGGTAGTAACTAACGCATGGTAGGGGCTGGTCACAGTTCCTGCTTTGGGTAGTAACTGAGTAGGGGTCACTAAAGGGACACAGGGGTGGTCACCTACATGGATGGTTCTACTGGGATCTTCCCCTCTAGGAGTAGGTAATAAAGGACATGGTGCTAAATTCCCATTATTTATTTAAAATCCAACCAGCAGTTAGTGTGATGCTAGAAAAAGGGGGAGTTAGGAGGGTTAGGTAGTTCTTGAACATACCTTCCACCTACTTTTGGAAAAGGAGACTCTTGGCCTGAGTTTGGAGTTGCGTCCTTTTTCCATCACCCTCAAAGTTTTCTGAGGCTGTTTCTACGCTCAGGTCTACTCTTCCTGATACGCTGGGGTACAGTTAGTCTGAACACGGACATAATTTCTTTTAAACAATCAAATCTTCCTTTGTGCTCACTCATGGTGAACTATACTTTCCTCTGAATCATGTTTTCTTCTAGATCCACTTGGAAGATTATTCAGGGACACATTCAAGCCACACTAATGTGAAGCCATGAGCATTCTCTGTGCTTCTTCACTTTATGCTATTTCATCAACCCCAACCACTGAATCTATCTATATCCTTTTTGCTCTACTTTTTTTTTTGCTTCAAATATAGCTTTCAAAATCATTTTGCTCTTACAATTTTTGCCAAACCTGCTAAACATTTCCTGGGATTTACCATCTGGTGTATGATTTGGAGTGAAGAGGAAAAAAAAAGAAAATGAACATTGTGAAATGTGCATGTGATTATGATTTAGAGGAATGAAGCAGAAATACCCTTTGTAATTTCACTGCTCCAATAAGACACGATCCCTTTTACGGCTTTATGTTCTAGAGAGAAGCACAGCGTTAGTTATGGAAACAGGGAAACAATGAGGCAAGAAACATCCTCCTCGGGTCAGGCTCTCCCAGAGGCCACCAGAGCAGGCGCCTTACCCTGCAAGCATGCTTCGGTCTGGTGTAATTTACTGGGAGATGTATGTGAAAGCAGGTTTCACCAGGAGCCAATTACTCTTCAAATCACTTGTAAGAACTTAATTGGGGGGGGAGGTTATAATCTTCAGATTTGCATGTGAATGGCCTTGACTTCATTAGCATTTCATAGGCATGCCATCTAGTGAGCAGAACTTTCCAGATGAAGTGGAAATCCCACCCCATTCCTCTGCAATCGGAGAGGGGCAATCTTTACTGCCTCCAAATTCCTGTCATTCTTTGGCTCTCATCCCCCAAAAGTCATACTTGGAAGGGTTTGCTAATGAGGTGTATAGAGTGCCTTCCTTGTGCGGGAAATGCATGCCTTTCTCTCAGGGAAGTTCCAGGCAGCTCTTCCTGGCATTCTGTACCCCACAGCGGGTGTAGGCTGTTTAATCCATCGCACCCAGCAGCTCTCAGAGATTGGCTTCCCAGTGCCCTCCCAGTCTGCTTAATAACCCCAAGGCCAGGAAATGGCACTTTGATGGTGTAGGTAAATCCTTTCTTATCATAAATGACCATTGTTCATACATGAACAAACATTTTCTTAAGCACTCAGTCATTGAAAGGACAAGGGCCAAGTGCTGTGGGACAAGCTGAATCCTATGAGCTTCACAAACACCTTCCTGTTTTGTTACCTGTCGCTGTCAGCCAATATGCAGAGCCGAGGATAGATCCACCAAACTTTGTCAGAAGGCTGGGATTCTGGAGAACCATGAGAGTAGCCTCTCTGAGACTGTGCTGTTCTTCCATTTCCAGAATCACAGTTTTATACATAAAAGTTCAAAGAAAAGACCACATTAACCCTTATTTTAAATCAGTGGTTCTCAACCTGTAGGTCACGATCCCTTTGTAACAATGAAAATACATTGAGGCGTTAGGAAGGTTGAGAACCACTGTTTTAAATATTAATTTTAATATTAATGTTAATCAGCATAATGCAGGGAGCTATCACTATATTTCAATTTAAAAGTTAGTCTCCTAAATCAACCCACCTCAACTACTCAAGATAGGCATCTTTAGGTGGGAGCTAAGTTTACAAAACAGTAAGAATGGGAGACAGGGGTGAAGGGCAGGCAGGACCTCAAGCGACCAGACCAGGTGTGTCATGCTGGCCCAGCCCCACAGACTCCATCTCCTCCTCACTACAGCTGCTTTCAGTGTTACGACCACCATGGAATCTGGAGCAGGGAGCGTAAGCAACTTCAGGAAAGATACAGACAGGAATGAGGCTGATCTCCCAGTATGCAAATGGGTCCTCCGAACCCATGCACTTAGCCACGTCCAGATACACCAGGAGGTGGAAACCAGCCTCCCCAAAAGGCAAATGATAACGTGTGACCATCATTATGCACCAGTGACTGACAAAGATGACCATGGTCACAGAAAATGATAGAACGTGGATGTAACAGGGAACGGTAGCCCTCTACAAAGTCTGGGTGTCTTTCTAACCACCCCCCTTCCTGGGCCAGCCCAGTATTCTAAGTGAGCATGTCAGGATTGTGGGAGGAGATTGCGATAGGAAGGGAAAGTTACTTTGCAGGAAAGTAAGATTATCAACCTTTAATAACATAGTCTGAATTAACTTTGTGTTTGGTGATAGAAAAGTGAAGAATGCTTTTTGCAAGGTGCATTATTTACGTTTGCTGCATGACCAGTGACCACCAACTCAGGGGCTCACAGAAACACCCCTCAGTGTCTCAGTTTCCACGAATCAAGACTCCAAGTGTGAGTGGACTGGGCTCTCTGTTCAGGTCTCACCAGGTTGAAATGGACTTGTTGCTGGACCGTGTTCCTTTTCCATGCTCATGTTCGTGCTCACAGGCCCTTTCCAAGTGCATAGGGTTGTCTGCATGTCTGAGGCCTTGTATCTCCCAGGGTTCAGGTTCTAGGACTTCCTTAAAGTCTCCTGCCATGAGGTCCCCTGGGGCAGTTCATCCTGAGTGGAGCAGCCTCTATAGCTGCTTCTTGTGGTTTTAAAGAGCTCAGCTGAGCTGACAGTGCCCACACGGATGTTCTTCCTTCTCATTAACTCTGTGTCACTGACATTAGGGGTCCAATCACAAGAGAGTCATGCATCAGACTTACTGGCCTGCCCATAAGAATGGGGAAAGCCGAGAGGTTTCACCTTGAGTCCTGGAAGGGGCTGCTGGGACCAGGACTGGGAGCCCACACCAAGGCTTCGACGGAAACAGAGTACTGAGGACTGAGAGGAAGTGTTACCTGGTTCATGCGTCTCTGTTTGGCCGGTGTTATCAACCCATGCCCTGTGCCTCCAGAGGTGTAGCGGAATTATTGCAAGAAGGATTTGAATACATACAGGAGTGTTTGTAGATTGAATAAATGATAGATTTCACACGTTTGCGTAATATAGACATGTTTTGAGACAGAGTTGCATTCTATCACCCCACAGTGCAGTGGCATCATCATAGCTCAAAGCATCCTCAAACTCCTGGGCTCAAGCCATCCTCCTGCGTAAGGCTTTCGAGCAGCTGAGACTATAAGCACCCACCAACAGCCCAGCTAATATTTGTATTTTCTGTAGAGACAGGGTCTTGCTATTCCCCAGACTGGTCTTGAATTCCTTGCCTCAAGTTATCCACCTGCCACAGCCTCCCAGGGAGCTAGGATTATAGTTATGAGCCACCATACACGGCCTGTCTAATAATTTTTTTAAGTGTATCCAATGCTATATTAGTTTTCTATTGCTGAAGTAACAAATAACCACAAATTTAGTGGCTTAAAAAAAAAAAACAACACAAATTTATTACTGTACTGCCTTGGGGTCAGAAGTCTGGAATGGGCCTCAGTGGGCTGAAACAGAAGTGCTGGCAGGTCTCCGTCTTTCTGGACCCCCCAGGGCACAATCTGTTCGTCTTTCCAGCTGCCAGGAGCTGCCTGTATCCCTTACCTGGAGGCCCTGAGCTGACTGTACTGACATTCAGCAATGAGGTATGTAGTACTTTTTCTATGATGAGTTTGCCAACTTACTTGTCTGACCTCATATAACCAAGGAAAAGAAGTTTTTTGTGATTGCATTTCCACAAAAGATTGGTTCATAGGTTGCCACAATTCGATTGGTTACAACTTGCTCCTTTTGGGGAAGGATACATTTAATGTTCCTTTTTTAGCAATTTGATAGTCATGGGGTCTTTTGCACCATCTGGTCTGCATTGGGTGAAAAAAAAAAAGAGAAGAAAATTAATAAATCAGGGGTTAGTAATTAAGAGGGAAGGCATTTTATCTCTGGTACCATTTGGCCTTTACTACATTTTACAAAATGAGAAGAAAGGTAGGAAGGGGGGGAATTTATAATGAGAGAAGCAAAAATTCCAGCAGCAGGCTGTGTGATTCCGGTCTCACGAATGGATTCCTTCAAGGCTCAAAACAACCTAAAATTTCCACAGATTTAATTATATAAACGGATCTTCCCAAAAGGCATGGCCTCCAGCTCTGCCTCCAATATCATATCTTCTCTTTCTGAGCTGGCCTTCTTGTAAGCCTGTCATGAGGACCCCTGGGGTGATATTGGGTTCACTCAAATAACCCACCATCATCTTCCTCACTCAAAGCCGGCTGCCTATGAACTTGAACCATAACTACAAAATACTTTCATAGCAACACTCGGATCAGTGTTTGATTGGATAACTGAAAACTTTAGCTTAGCCACATGGACTCGTAAAACAGACCTTCACAGATGGAGTGAAGAAAAGACAAATTTATTTGTATTTAGAGTTTCACTTTGGGCCCTGGGTAGGGTGCTGTGGTGTCATAGCTCACAGCAGCCTCAAACTCCTGGGCTCAAGCGAGATTCTCTTGCCTCAGCCTCCCAAGTAGCTGGGACTACAGGTGCCCTACAATGGCTGGCTAGCTTTTCTATTTTTTTTTTTTTTTTTTTTTTAAGTAGAGATGGGGTCTTACTCTGGGTCAGGTTGGTCTCGAACTCCTGAGCTCAGGCTATTCACCTGCCTTGGCCTTCCAGAGTGCTAGGATTACAGGTGTGAGGCACTACGCCCCACCATTCCTAATTTTTTAAAAGATCATATACTTCATCATGTACGACTCATGTCTATGGTCATGAAGGACAGATCCAGAGTTCTTCCAGTGCCATACAACTGGATTTCTCCTGCTGCGGAATGGGCAGTGGAGGGGGGATGTCCTGGGAGGGCCCTGAGACCCAGGAAGTCCCTGTGAAGGTGCCGAGCCCTTGCTCACACACCCCAGCATGAGCAGGAGAGAGATAGGGAGCGCACAGCCAAGAGGTAGCTGAAGACAAACCTCAGCCAACTTGTCATTTTGTAAAAGTTCATCCTTCCCCCGGTTACCTTGACCTACTCGACACTCTCTTTATTTTTGTCTTGGCTCAAAATGAAACACCAGGCTGTCATCGGAAATTTAGTGCTTTAGCATTCAATGTCGTCAGAAATTTATCGCCTGAAAGTCACAGCGAGAACGCAAGAACAGTGATCTTTCCTCCCCTCTGCTCAGCAATTAAATGTGATGAATCTGTTGGAGACGACAGTGAGTGCCGGAATTAATAAACTGAAATTCCGATGCGTGACTGTTTGTACACTTGCCTTCTAATGATTACATCATTTATCATAGAAAAATCTGGCGATCTTCAATAGGGAGCATTTATAATTAATTTTCTTGCCCTGGAAAGTGCAATTCATTCCACAGTCAAAGAAGAGTCAGTGTTAATTCTTTTTTCTATCAGCCACAGGCCACAAGTTAATGTATTAAAATCAGAACATTTACAATAACAGACTAATTAAATTATTTCCTCTACTGTAGTAGAAAAATGCACGGTTCTTATCCTGATAATCAGTCACCACAATAAATGCCATTTAATTCTCCTTGAAAGTCAAATTCTTCCCAGTGGCAATTTTAAGCTGTCAAGTGGGTTGGGAAACTCAGTTTGCTAACGTAATAAGAAATGTTGACTTTTGGATATCATTATTCATATTACTATTTAGGAGAGATTAACAGGGAACTCCTTTAAACAATGTTTGCCAATCAGTGAGTTGGAGTCATTAGCAGATGAATAAAGCAGGGAAATAGTATCTTAATTCTATAGAATAATAAACACAGGCTTTGAAGTGCTTGTGCTGATAACACTTTCTGTGACAAATGTAATTTAGTGAACAGGTACATATTTTAACATGGGAACTCAGGGTACAACAGCTTTCTCCTTGAGAGCCAGACCTAGGTCACCAAAAGCGACAGGAGAGGGTGTCTGTCTGAATGTTCAGAAATACGGTGAAAGAAAATAAGTTGGAATAGTTTCCCTGATGGCGTAAGCAGGAAAAACTGACAGGGATGGTCTCTGTGGGTCCACGATGGCCATGTGTTTTCTCAAAGCATAGGAAACAGTGAGTGTGTCCAGAGGGTGATTTGATGTAGAAAGGGGCTATCGTCAGAAGGACATAATGGCACACTTCTGTTTCAGGACGCTTTTTCCCTACACCTTACCACCCCCCTACCCCCCCCACCCCCCCGCAAAACAAATGGGAGATGTTTTTGGTGGTCCTAGGTCAGGATTTAAAAATTGCCAGGTCATCTCATCCATGCCCTGGTAGAAAAGAAACGTACCAGAAAATTCTTTGGTTCCACTAAGAACATTTCCCTAACAAGAAGCATGGAGCCCTCCCAGAGGAGACAGCTTTCTTGATATGGCTGGGACTTAGCAGATTCATACCATCATTGTTAGAGAATCCCAGAGGGATAGGCTGACATTCGGAAATGCCCATGGCAGTCAGACAGGCTGGCACTTGGCACAGCATAGACTTGGAGCCACCCTCTCTCCCCATCCCCACAGGGACCCGGCCCTGCCACTGGCTGTGTAGAGGAGATGAGGGAGGAGGATGGGTTAGGGGAAGGACGGAGAACGTGAACTTACTGCAACAGAGACAACTCAACTCAAGAAACTGGACCTCCCTTCCAGTGATAACAGAGGTCCTCACAGGAACTCACAAAGGCAGGCATGCAATGTGTAAAATGGTATCCTTAATATCTTTAACAAGACAGAGGGACTTTAACACTCCTTGGCTCTTACTACCTGAGGACGACTTTACTGAAGCATCTAGTCTAATGCCCTTTCAATCCTGCAAGGCAACGCTTTGAGTCTGCATCTTATAAATGAGAACAATTAGCCTTCGCAGGAGGTCAGTTCACCTGTTTACTGTGGGCGGAGCCCAGCCTTGACCATGAGGTGCAGCAGTGGGCTCCAAGGGGGCACCTTGGGGCTGGTGAGGAGCAGCTCTGGAGCTAGAGCAGGAGCCCTGCCTCTGGGTCACAGGTGGAGAGGGTGTCCCAAAGCATTCGGGGCATAGCTGCCAATGGTAGTCTGTAGAGGACAGTGCTGGTGCTGCTGCAGTGGCCTCAGCTCCCACTCTAGCCAATGTTGCTGCTTACACCTGGGCCTGTGGCTCTATCCCAGGAGCTCTATGGGGCCCTAGACTTCCCTCCTCCCCTAGCCCAGCAGGACAACCCTTGACCAATGATTTACAGCTGCAGTGAGGAGGAAGTGGGAGGAGGGGAGGAGAGACAGAGAATGGAATCTTGCTCTTTGCTTCTGGTGGGACCAATTGGAGATACACTCAGCTACCTGTCTCTGTAGGAACGTGAGGTCCCCGGAGCCTCCTGCTGATCAGCCTTTGCAGAACTTTGCCCCAAGTCGTACCTTGCCGACTTCCTCCCAGGCCTACATGCTTTACCCGCCATCAGCGGCCTTCCTTACCAAACAGCTTGCATGTCATTTCTCACCTCAAGGCTTGCTTCCAGGATGTATCCACATGGCCTTTTTAAAAAAAAATACACTTGTGGAAAGATTGCTCTCCTTTTGGTTTTGAAATTACTAAGCATTTAAATTTTATGGTTTCCTCTTTGTATTTTGGAGACAACACATTTTGTCCAGGATGCACTCAATTTTACCAGTATGTGGAAAGCTTGTGTAGACACAACGCATCTTTCACATCAGGAGCAACAGACAGAAGAAGCCTTTCGGGCTCTGTACAAATAGCTGACACTCGGTGTGTGGCCTGCCAGTGGGCCTTTGCACAATCGAATGCATTTTCTGCGACCTTCCATTCATTCGAAGCTGGCACTCTGGGTAGGCCAGACAGGTCTGTATTAAACAAAATCTGAAACCGGTGGGGGGAGAGTGCCACACACAGCACTGAGCTAATACTCCGGGACATTGGTTATTTCTCCAAATATCTGAGTTGTGAAGACATGTGGGGGAGAGGTGAGAGATCCCACATTGTAATGGTGCTGGTCCTTCGGAGCTGGACGACCCACAGGGAGGAGAAGGGCCTCTCTGCCTTTTGCTCCAATCTGCCTGCCAGCAGTGAAGACTGTGCTCCCAAGAGAAGCATCCCAAGAATGGAAAAGCAAACACCACGCGGCCCCACTACCAAATTGGAATTAACCGAGGAGCAGAAATACAAGCACGGGCAGAAGTAAAACTCAGGGGACATCCACGGGGGGAGGGCAGATACCTTCCAGATGAACGGATCTGGGTCATGGGCACACCTGTAGCCCAGACTCAAGCGCTGCAAAAGCGACTCATGTAACCTAAAGTGTTTGTACCCCCTTAATACTGTGAAACTAAAAAGAAAAAAGGGCCTCTTAAAAGCCAATATTTGAAAATAACCACCCAATGTTTTTCTAGGAAGTCTAACCAGACCCCCTCAGTAGTGAGGGCAAAAATTTTGTGAAATTCTACCCTCTACGTTACCCCACACTCTATTACATAGCCTGGATTCAGTTATTTAATCTAAATGAGGTGCTTCAGATTGGCTCATTTCTGAAACCAACAGAAAAAAATATCCCTTTTTTCTTTTTCTCATTTCCATTTTTTTTTTTTTTTTTTCAGGAAAAAAAAAACTATATTGCAGCAGTACCTGAACTTACCTTATTTAACAGGGACCTTTATGACGGTTTTCTTGAAACCGCATTGCATAATCTAAAACTTAATTCTGTTAAAACTTCCCTGGCGATAACTGGTAAAGAAAGCCTAGCCTCCCTTTCCTTTATGGTTCCCACCATGCAACTTTTGCAGATTCTTACAGGAAAGAAACTCTAAACAATGAGACACAAAGCCTGCCAGCCCTACAACAGCCCAGAGTAAAATCCACCTTACCAGCTTTTTGGAAACAGTTGTTATTTCAAACTCCAACGGTAGAAGATTTGACTTTGAGAAAGAAGGGGTTTGTGACAACTCTTGCTAACAGGAGTAGGTAAATTATATTTTTCATTCTATGCTAGAACCATAACCTACGCATTTGTGCAAGAAACGGTTATTGTGCGGCTCTTAAGGAGTTACAGATTATGTGAATTACTTCTAATCAGCAGAGGGCCATTCCTCTCAACAATCTTGGAGTTCTTTAGCACACATTAACTCTTTGCTAAGTCACCAATGTTCTCTCTGCGTGTCAGGGATTGATTGCAAAGTGAGCAGAGCAGTAATAAACCTCATTAGGCTCTGAGCATTTAAGAAACGGTGGTGCACCAGAGGGCAGGAAGCCAGGATGACCTGCCTTTCTTCATCACGTGTGCACTGCAGAAAGGGGGCGTTTCTAGAGAACAGGATCGGAAGGACTGTGAGACACACCTTTCCAAGGACTAGGAAACTGATGTTTTGAAATAAACTTGGATACTCCCTCCATTTGGCCCCCAGTGAATACCATGCTTCTTTAGCTCAAACATCAAGCCTTTTTTCTTTTGTATTTTTTCCCAGACAACTTTGATTGTTCCAAAAGCCAGGACGCATCTCACCTTAATTTAATCCCAGTGAGATCAAGGTGTTGGTTGACACGGCTGCTCACTGAAGGGTGTGGAGAGGACTCAAACGCAGGCTCGTGCAGGTAGTTGACAGAATTCAGTTCTGCCCTGAGGTCTGAAGTCCCTAGTCCTTGCTGGCTGCTGGACAGGTTCATTCTCAGCTTCTGAAGGCCACCCCCCTGCCCTGGCCTGAGGTCCCTGTCGTCTTCAAAGCCAGCAAAAACAAGGGGCGTCCAGCCGGCCCCTCACCTCTCTGCCCTGAAGCAAGCCCTCCCAGGAAGGCCCTCTACTTGTAAGGGCTCCTTTTTAAAACCACGACAGCAGAATCATGATTTTCTTGGGGGAGATTGGGCCATATTTCCGGATAATCAATCATTCTTTTGTGACTGTTTGATTTAAGAATTGGCCTAAAAATGTAGCTCTTCTTTGTTTCAATGGAGTGTAATAAACCTCTAAAATCCTAACCATGTCTGCCACTGTGGGAAATACTACTATTATTTCCATTTTACAGGAAATAGCACTCTTTTAATAAGCTATGCTGCTCCCCCCCCTTCAATATTGGTGTGTTGGGCAGCACAGCGTGGGGCAGGATTGTAAATTACAGTGTACTCTATGACTACAGAACTACAGAACTACAGAAAACAGAAGATGAAATGCCTGTTTGATAGGGGCAAGAGCTGACCCAGAGGAGGAAATAGGAGGAAAACCATAAATTTCTGCATACCTGGCTCCATGGGCTGTGCCCCGAAAGCCTGCAAACCTGTTTATAACCCCGATTTGCAAACAGCATGTATTATTTTACACATACAGAGTACTGGTTATTTGAGGGAGCCAGCTTTTACCTCCTTAAGTAAAAGACTTTGTATAAATGACTAAACCGCTTATAGAAAACTTTTAAATTGTTAGAGCTTTATGCGATTTCAACTGGCTATTTCTAAGGGAAGTGGCTATTTCTGAAGACAGGCTGTGATTTCGAGCTGAAGCAAGGTCGGGTGAGAGGCCGAAAGTAAGAAAGTGCTGCCTTTCAATACATTGCCCAGTCTTTAGAGGGACAATTTCATTTTCACTGAAAATCCTTCAAGAGGATTTTATGGGACTGAAAATAATATTATTTACATTACGTGCCTTAAAAGGTGCAACAATAGACACTCCCAAGTCTCATTTCCAGGAATTTTTTTTTTTTTTTACAGATATCTTTTTTTTTTTTTATTATAGATAAAAATATGCACCATAGATGTGGCCCAACCCATCACCCTCCCTCCACCCAAACCTCCCCCCTCCCTTTCCCTTCCTTGCTCCTTTCCTCATAGTCTTGTGGTATAGTTGGGTTATAGCCTTCATGTGAAAGCTATAGTTTAGCTTCATAGTAGGGCTGAGTACATTGGATACTTTTTCTTCCATTCCTGGGATACTTTGCTAAGGAGAATATGTTCCAGC